>PVJD01007311.1:0-86103 GCA_004026545.1 Mormoops blainvillei | reverse complement strand
GAATGTCTGTTCTCGATCAGTGCTCGCTGAGAGTGGAGAAGGGGTGACTCCCTAGGGAAAAAGCCAGATGGAGGCAGGGCAAAAAGAACTGCTGCCCGCCATAGAATCTGAGGTTGAGCATCCTCTGCTGCAAAAGGAGGCAACAACTCCTCCTCCCAGTCAGTGTGGCAGTGGGAAATGAGAGCACTGGGATAACCCCGAAGCACTGTGATGAGGAAGGAAGGGAACTAGGTGCCTGTGGTGGGCCCTTCATCGGGGGGACCTCAGACATCGCACCACAACCTCCTGTTAAAAGAAAGACCGTTGCCCTGACTGGTGTGGCTCAGTGGATTGAGTGCCAGCCTGTGAACCAAAGTGTCACTGGTTCGATTCCCAGTTAGGGCACACACCTGGGCTGCCGGCCCGATCCCTGGCGGGGGGTGAGTGAGAAGCAACTGCACATTGATATTTCTCTTCCTCTCTTTCTCCCTCCCGTCCCCTTTCTCTAAAAATAAATAAATAAAATATATATTTTTATTTATTTATTTTTAAAGACACATAAAATGTACAATGGTACAGCTGCTCTGGAAAACTGTATAGCAGTTCCTCAAAAAATTTAAACTACATTTATGATATGACTCAGCAATTCTACTTCTGGGCATTTACCCAGAAGAATTGAAAGCAGGGATTCAAATAGATATTTGTGCACCTATTTTCATAGTAGCATTAATCACAATAGCAAAAAGTGGAAGCAGCCCAAATGTCCAGTGATGAATGAACGAATAAACAAGTTGTGGTAGATACATAAAATTGAATGTTATTCAGCTTCAAAAAGGAAGAAAATTCTGATACATACTCCAACATGGATGAACCTTGAGGACATTATGCTTCATGAAATAAGTCAGTCACAAGAAAGAACAAACACTATATGAACCCACTTCCATGAGGTGCACAGAGTGATCCTATTCATAGAGACAGAAATTAGAATGGTGGCTGCCAGGGGTTGAGGGGAGGGGAATGAGAGTTATTGTTTAATAGGTACAGATGTATCTACAGATTAGGTCCTTGTGATAGTTGTATTAGTCATTACATGGGTGGAAGATGCATGAGTGGATGGGTAGATGGATGGGTGGGTAGATGGGCAAATAAGTAGATGGACAGGTGAGTGGGAGGTGAATGGATAGATAGATGGATGGGTAGAATGAAAGTTTTCACTAGTAGAATGCAGTAAGAAACTTAATCTTCAGCCAGTGATAAAAAGGTAGATACCCACATATTCAAGCAAAAAACGTTGGTGCACACAGCCAGGGAAACACTGCCCCGTGCACGCCACGCCCAGTCCCCTCCCATGTACTGAAAACACATACTGACTGGTGGATGGCTCTGTTTCTTCCAGATCAGATCTCTTCTGAGGGAACCAAGGCTGTTCGTAGTTTGAAAAGAGGTCCCTGACACATGGAGGAAAACTCGCCAAGGGATAGATAATCCTCTTGAAAAATGAGATTAGGGCGAACACACGTGCTCTTGCACACCAAGCACTGCGGTAGGCACTGTGTGCGTAACTCACTGGAACCTTGCAGCACCCCGAGGCAGATACTACTACTTCGGCCCCTTATAACAAATTAGGTAACAGAGACACAGAGAGGTCAAGTACCTTCCCCAAGTAACCCAGCCAGTAAGAGGTTGAGATGCAGTTGGAGCCCATAGATGCCCAGCTCTGACAGTTCTCCTAGAGAATGGAGACAACTTTCTTCTTCTTCTTCTTCTTCTTCTTCTTCTTCTTCTTCTTCTTCTTCTTCTTCTTCTTCTTCTTCAGCCTGCCCTAGTCATCCTGTTTTTCCCATCACCCCAGCCAGGGCTGCCTTCCATTTTAACTGCTCTCACTCTCATTTTACAAACAAGGAAAATGAGACTTTGAAAAGTGAAATAACTTTACATAAGCAAAATAACTTTGCAAAGCCAGCCAGAGTTACACAAAGTGCTGATAACATTGATATCATCATGTGTCTGATTATATATTTCAGCACCTTGTAGTGGGTAAAGAGAACTTTTTACTCCATGGAGAGAAAGCTGGGCCCTGGTCCGAAGCTGTCTTTGAGAATTTCAAGTTCACAGGGGCAGCAACCAGGTCTCTGACAGAATAGCTACAAAAGGTCACAGATTGTGTGTCTAGTTCACCACTGCAGTCCCTGCCCCAGCCCAGGATCAAGGCTGGTATGCAGTAGTAGACTCTCAAATAATAACAGCTAACATTTACTGAGCCCTTATTATCTGCCAGGCGCTGTTTGAATCACTTTGCACGTATTAACTCATTAAATCCTCTCAACACTCTTTTGAAGCAGGTTCTATTATGCCCATTTGAAAATGGGGAAACTGAGGCACCGGACGTTGAAATAACTCACACACAGCACATGGCTAGTACTGAGTAAGTGAGGGGACAAATGAACATGATATTTCATCACTGAGTCCTCCTAAAATATCCGACCCAGGACCTCAGAGAGTGCAGAACCTACCCTCAGGTGGCTGGTGAGCTGCTCGGAGCCATGAGGACAGCACACCGGCCAAGCGAGCAAGGGGCTCCTCTCCCCTCAGGAATCAGCACGTACAGTGGTCTGGGGAGGGACCAGGAGAGTGTCCCAGGATGAGACAGCACTGGAAGGGCTGGTGGTCAGTGGGGCCAAGAATGGAGCAGACCTGTGGAGGAAGTGCATTTTGTTTGCTATTCAGAGGTGCTAAGTGGGAAGTGGCAGGGGCCCTCCTATACGCACTCACACACACAGTGTCTCAGTTGACAGGAAGAGGAAATGCCTTGCATTTTCCAGCCGCTTGTCCCAAGGCCAAGCCTGAATGCCAGCCCTAAAAATACGGCCTGGAAGCAGAGCTATGCTAACAGCTCCCTCCTGTCTCTGTCACCCTCTTTCCCGCATCCCCTCAGGTTTATTTTTGAATGAGGACGCTGCGCGAAAGTAACCTGATGCTGGATGCTGGCAAAACCTGAGACCTTTTCTTTCATGTCTCCTTCCATTCAAGTTTCTGGAGGGGAAGAGGAGGAAAGGAGGGAAGAATGACTGCCTTTGGTTCAGGAGGAAAGCAAAGGGGATGGGGCTAAAAGGACACATGCCGACCCCTTCTGCATGACTGAGTGCCCTGGTGGGCAGCGAGAATCTGTCAAGCTGAGCACCGTGCCAGCCATGGTACGGAAACTGGGATCAAATGCACCATTTCTGCCCTCAAGGCACTTGCAGCCTCCATGAGGCATGGACCAAACAAGGCAGAAGAGCACACTGCCCAAGGCCAGCTCCAGGGTCCCCCAACCAGTAGTAAAAGATCGCCTCTCGGAGCCTGTCCAGAACTTCCCAAGGCGAACCAAAGCCCAGGATGAGTGAAGGCTGAGTGCCTCCCCTGTTACGTATGATGGGAAGCAAGGCAAGGAAGTGCGCTCTTGCCTTTCCTATTTAACACTGTGCGAGGGTGAAGCCAGGGCAATGATACAAAAAAAAAAGTGAGATAAAAAATCATCTGGATGGAAAAGGAAGAAGCAAAGCTGTCTTTATTTGCAGATAATGTGATTACCTGGATAGAAAATCCCACGGATCGTACAAAAAGCCACTAGAATTGATAAGTGAGTTAGAAGATTGTAGAATTCAAGATCAATGTGCGAAAATCAATTGTACTAATATATACTAGCAATGAGCAATCAGAAATTGTCGCTTAAAACATTGCCATTCACAATAGCATGAAAAAGTATAAAGGACTTAGGGATAAATCTGACAAAAGTTCTGTGAGGTCTGTACACTGCAAACTATAAAGCTTTGCTGAGAGAAATTAACCAAAAGAACTAAATAAATTGAGAGATATTCTGTGTTCATGGATTGGAAGATTCAATATTGTAAGAAAGTTGATTTTCTGCTAAATTGATCTATAGAGTCAATGGAATCAAAATCCTAGCAGGCTTTTTGGTAGAAATTGACGGACTAATTCTAAAATTTTATGGAAATACAAAAACACCAAGAATAGTGAAAAAGAACAAAATAGAAAGACTTCCTCTGTCTGATTATAAAGGTATAGTAATCAAGGCAGTATGATATTGATGTAAGGATCAATAAAAATAATAATTCAAAAGCAGGCCTTTCTATGGTTGGTCGATTTTGGACAGAGGTGCCAGGCAATGGGTAAAGAATAATCTTTTCAACAAGCAATTAGATATTCATATAAAAAATAAAAAAGAATAGGAGGAGGACAGGAGGGGGAGGAGACAAAAACTTGGGTCCATAACTCGCACCATCTCTAAAAATTAACTCACAGGATCATAAACCTAAATGTGAGAGCTAAACATAAAACTTCCAAAAGAAAACATAGGAGAAATCTTAGTGACTTTGGGTTTGTCAAAGAGTTCATAAATAGGATGAAAAAAGCATAAACTAGAAAATAAAAAATAAATAAATTGGGCTTCTTTAAAATGTTTAAAGTTGGCTCTTCAAAAGACATTGGTTCTGAAAACTAAAAGGTAAGCCACAGACTGGAAAAACTATTTGCAGCCCATTGACCCAACAAAAGGCCTTGTAGTGATACTACTTGTATATGAAGAAGTATTAGAGCTCAATAAGAAGACAACAAACAACCCAATTTTTTAAATGGGCAAAAATATGAACAGACACTTCACTAATGATTTGGATGACAAATAAGCACATAAAAAAAATGCTCAACATCTCGAGTCATTGGAGAAATGCAAATAAAAAGCACAATGTGATACTACTACTCACCCACTGGAATGGCTAAAAATACCTTTTTTTACCACTCCATGTCAAGTCTCTTTCCATCACCATTTATCCCCGCTACGTCCTCTTCTACCTCCCTCCGCTCTCCTCTCCCTCTGATAACCACCATATCGTTTTCTGACTACGAGGTTTTTTGTTTTCTTTTTCTTAATTGTTTCACCTTTTTTACCCAACCCTCCTCCCTTCTGACAGCTGTCAGTCTGTTCTCTGTATCTATGAGTCTGTTCCTATTTTGTTTGTTAGTTTATTTGGTTCATTAGATCCCACATATAAGTGAAATCACATGGTACTTGACTTTTTCTGACTGGCTTATTTCATTTAGCATAATGCTCTCCTGGTCCATTTAGGTGTCACAAAGGGTAAGATTTCCTTTTTTTTTTTTTTTAATGGCAAGGTAGTATTCCATTGTGTAAATATACCAAAGCTTTTTTATCTACTATCTACTGATGGGCACTTGGGTTGCTTCCAAATCTTAGCTATTGTAAATAATGTTGCAATGAACATAGGGGTATATATATTCTTTTGAATTAGTGTTCCAGGTTTCTTCAGATATACAATGTCTTTCCAGAAAGTATCCAGCCGTGTACTATGAAAGATAAGAGACATTTAATGAAGAAGGTACAAGATCGAAGAAACATCGTACATAGGACAATGATATCTCAGTCCCTTTCAAAGTAGGCATGTTGGGACCTCACATAGTTCTCCCAAGCACCATCAACTGCCCCATTGTATTTTCCTGAATCTCATCAAAGATCTAAAATCTATTTCCTTTCAAAGGTGACTTTAGTTTGGGGAAGAGCCAGAAGTCGCAGGGCACCAAATCAGGGCTGTAGTGGGGCTGAGTCACCTGGGTGATTTGATGTTTTGCCAAAAAACTCTGGATAAGACGTGATACATGAGCAGGCATGTTGCTGTGATGAAGCTACCAGTCACCAGTTGCCCATAGCTGTGGTCTTCCGAATCATCCAAATAGTTTCCGCAGAGGAATGTTCAAGTTTAACACCAAATTTAATGCAGATTCGTTGCTCTGCTCACCCAGTCATTTTGAATGCGATGGCCACACAGTACACATGCTCACTCAACACAATGTCTACTGCCCCCACTGTCTAGTACAGTGAAGTCGTCATTGTTCACACAAACCCATTCCAGCCCACTCTCCTTTGCTGCCAGGCTACATCAATGTTGTTCAAACTATTCTCGGTTTATTAACAATGGCTGGACTTTTTCTGGACAGACCTTATATTCCCAGAAATGGAATTGCTGGGTCATGAGGCAGTTCCATTTTTTATTTTTTAAGACATCTCCATACTGCTTTCCACAGTGGCTACCCCAATCTCTATGCCCACCAACAGTGCACATCCTCACCAACACTTGTTTGTTGATTTATTAATGATAACCATTCTGACAGGTATGAGGTAATAAATCATTGTGGTCTAAATTTGCATTTCTTTGATGATTAGTGTTGTTGAGCATCTTCTCATATGTCTTTGAGAAGTGTCTATTCAGGTATTTTGCCCATTTTTTAAGTGGATTGTTTTGTTCATTTGGTGTTGAGGGGTATAAGATCTTCATAAATTTTGGATATTAACCCTTACCAGATGTATCATCAGTGAATATGTTCTCCCATTCAATGGGTTGTCTTTTCATTTTGTTGATGGTGTCCTTTGCTGTGCAAAGACTTTTTAGTTTGATGTAGTCCCATTTGCTTATTTTTTTTCTTTTGTTTCCCTTGCCTGAGGAAATACAGCAAAAAAAATATTGCTATAAGAAATATCAGAGATTTTACTGACTATTTTTTCTTCTAAGACTTCTATGGTTTCCAGTATAACATTTAAGTTTTTAATCCATTTTCAGTTCATTCTTGTGTATGGTGTAAGAGGGTGGTCTAGTTTCATTTTTTTTCCCCATGTATCTGTCCAGTTTTCCCAACACCATTTATAGAACAGACTCTCTTTACACCATTGTATGTTTTTGCCATAAAGACATGGGTTTATTTCTGGGCTCTCTATTCTGTTCCATTGACCTATATGTCTGTTTTTATGCCAGTACCATGCTGTTTTAATTACTATGGTCTTGTAGTATAGATTGATATTAGGTAGTATGATTCCTCCAACTTTGTTTTTCTTTCTCAAGATTGCTGTGGCTATTTGGGGTCTTTTGTGGTTCCATATAAATTTTCAAATATTTGTTCTAGTTCTGTGAAATATGCCATCGGTATCTTGATAGGAATCTGAACAGACAGATTAAAAGTGGCTTTTAAAGCCTAACCATCCCAATGTTGTCCAGGACATAGAGCAGCTGGATTTCTCATCCGCTGCTGGTAGGAACATGAAATGGCACAATCATTTTGGAAAACAATTTGGCAGTTTCATTCCACACCTAGGTATTTATCCAAGAGAAATGAAAGCATGTGTACAGACAAATATGTATTCATGAATGTTCATAGCACCTTTATTTGTAATAGCCAAAAACTGGGAACCACTCAAATGTCCATCCACAGATGAATGAATGTAGAAATTGTTTTATAGTCACACAATGGAATACTACTCAGCAATAAAAAGTAATGAACTATTGGTGTGCACAATAGCATAAATGAATATCAAAATAATTAGGTTGAGTGAAAAACATTGGACCCCCAAAAGTACATACTCTAATATAAAATTCTAGAAAATGCAAACTAATCTTTAGTGACAGAAAGCAGATCAATCTGTGGTGATCATTTGACAGTGTATACATATGTCAAAAGATATCACAGTGGACGCTATAAATATATAATGTGTAGTTTGTCAGTTATAGTTCAATAAAGCTATAAAAAACAGATTTTTTTTTAAAGCTGAGAATGGACCTAAGAAAGGATTATTAACTGGTTTTTGGTTATGGTCCTCTGAGAATCTGATGAAAACCAAACACACAGGCAGAGCCCACACATGATGGACCTTCAGAGACCTGTGAGACCTACCCTCGGACCCTGGCTTTCATATTCCTGCCCTAGAGTAGCATCAGTTACCACACCTGTCAGTGCGAAGACTCTCCACCCAGAAATAATGCTAGATGGACCCCTTCCCCTCAGTATGGCCCACTGTCACCCAGCCTCTTCTTGGACCAGAACATGTGTTTACGACAAAGCCAGCACAGATTGCAATGAGGCACTGGGTCCACCATAGATCATGCCCAGGAGGCTGGCTTCACGCACTGGGCACTGACAGCTAGACTCTGGGCCCCTGGGTATTGCGAAGACTCAGAGGAGTCGTCCTGGCGGAGCTGGAGAAAAATGGGGCAGGCTCCACTTTCACTCCTGCCTGGGTCTCCCAGACACAGGCCTCCCCATCACAGGTGGATGCATGGTCATCACCTGTAATGAGGCGGACCTGGCTCCCTCTGCTTCCCTGGTTGCTGAACCTCAACCTTAGACACAAGCTTACCCCTGACTCTGTGAGAGTAACCCCAGACCGAGCCATAGACTGACCTCTGGGCCTGGCCCCAGACAGAATTCTAACTCCCCCCAACAGCTGATCCTGTCACTGACTCCACACTGAAAGCACAGGGCAGTTCAGGCAAGGCATTATGGGGACTCAGAGCAAAAGATACGTGTTCAGTCCTGCTGCCTCTAAACACGAGCCACAAGAGTGGCTTGATGATGAAGAGGAGAAGGTGGAGGAAGTGGAAAGAGCTTCCATGGGATTTGGCTGTGTGAGCAAATATTTGCCACCCTGGAATTGGGACACTGAGAAGAAACACAGATCATCCTGACCTCCCCTGATCTTCCCCCATTTTGAGCGGTTAGAGGAAGTGCAGTTCAGCACCCCTTTCCACCATAGCTTCTGAGTCTCCAACCTCTTCTTCTGCACCCTGGCATCCCCGGGGAGAAATAGCTCAAACCTCCCAGCAGAGGGCGCCCCGTGCCTTCTAACTCATCACAGCGGCCTGTTTCCGGGGTGCCAGGACCCGGAGTCCGAGGCACGCACTGACCCAGCTGGGCCGCTGGGCAGATGGAAGGAGCTCCTGACAAATAGGTTCCCGGCAGCCAGTTCTTCCTGAGCTGTGCTCTGTCTGTGCCTTCGGGGGGTGGTGTCAGTAAGCTCAGATGCTTTTTAGGCCGGGGCTGCCAGGCATGGTGCTCTCCCTTGATGCCCTCAAAGCCCCCAATAGTTAGAGGGAAGCTACCACAAAATGTTGTGGTGCTTTGGCCTCCCAAGCCTGTCCCTTGCCTCTGGAGTCAGGCCCCCGCCCTCCAAGAGCTTGTAATCTAAGCACCCTTGACTGTGCTCAGTGGCTGTCGGCTTGGGCTACCTGCTCACCAGAAGCACGTGAGGAGCCTTTTTAAAATACCAATGCCTGGCCATGCCCTGGCCAATTAAAAGAGATTCTGGGAGTGGGGCCAGGCACCGTGTGTTGTCAAAAGCTCCCAGGTTGAGAAGCAAGAGGCTAGAGGCCCTGACGGGTGCCCTGGCCTTCACGGCTCTAGGTGTGGCTTGAGGACCGGCAGCATCCTCATCACCACAGCTGGTGAGAAAGGCAGTGCTGCCTCAGGCCCCACCTCAGCCTAAGGAATCTGGATCCATCTCCTTACAAACTCCCCAGGGGGGTCAAGTGCACATTAACACCTGGGAAGTGCTGACAGAAGCAAAGCCGTGGCTCCTGATATCAAGAGGTTGATTTTGTGATCAAGCTGCTGTGAGGTGAGGGCACAGCCTCGTGGGGAAAGATTTCTTGGAAGGAAGGAGGGAAACCCACCTGGAGAAGGAGCTCAGAGTCAGTCAGCGAGAGCTGTGACACCGGAGGAAGGAGGTGGGTCAGTCCTGGAGGCGATGCTTGTAGATTCTTAAGCAACAAACTAACATGTAAACGAGAGCTTAGAAAATCTCGAACATAATGGCTTGCTTTCCCCACAGTCCCAGGGAGAGTAGTGAATAATGAAAATAGTAACAAGGAAAACACTAGTTAAAATTTTTTGTCACTGACTCTCTTCCCAAGATGATTCCAAGTACTTTTTTGGTTCCAAGCAGAGTGGATATTCATCTGGTGCACAATAAGCAGCCTCCCAAAAGCCTGAGAATTTGGCCCAGCAACTGGGGTGATGTGGGCAGGCAGTATTGTTGGGCGATTGAATAAACGATCCCTTCCGGAGTCACTCTTCCGCGCCTGGAGCGACCCGTCCAGGCCCCTGCCTTTGGAGGAAGGCAGTGTGATGTCACTAAGAGCAGTTAGACAATATGAGTTTGAATCCTGACCCTCCCATTTGCCAGTTGTGTGACTCGAAGTAGGCTACCCAACCTCTCTGTGCCTCTATTTCTTCATCTGTAAAACAGGCTAATAGGGGTGTGAAGAATAAAGTAACTAAGACGCACAAAGCACTTAGCACAGGGTCTGGCACTTAGTAATTTCAATAGATGGTAACTGAAATCATTGTTATGACGATTATTATTAACCCTTAGCTTCCTGGGCAACAAAACAAACCTGATTCTTCAGAGTGGAGTTATCTAAGGTACAGAAGCCCCCAGCACCCCATCCTTGGCATCTGGAGGAAGATTTCAGGATGAGCCTAGTCTGCAGACTAAAAAGGTGTCCTGCAAGGGAGACCATTCCAATACCTCCCTCTAACCCACCAACACAAACCCCCTCTGGGAGTGGATCAAGCTGCAGGGGACTTCCCTTGCCTGAGACCCTAACTCTCTCTCACCCTGCAGTGGGAACCTGGGGCAGGGCCCCCAGACTCTGCTACCCAGCCCTATTCCAGGAAACGTAAGATCAGCCAGATCAACCTCCTAGGTCCTCCTCTCACACGCACATATCATCCTCCTCCCCTCATCTTTCCCACCAAGGCATAGATAGGGGTTCCCCAAAGTTCTCTGCAAGACATGGGCCTGAGGGGTGGTCCCAAACAAATGCTTCATGTTACATTTCCACCCTGCACCTCCAGTGCTTCTTAATACACACTCGTTACTGAAGGCCCTGACCTGTCCTGCAGTAAATTCTTCTTATACTGTATTACTTTCCTGTGTCTGCCATACACATTACCACAAACTTCATGACTTAAAACAATAAAAATATATTTGCTCGCATTTGTCAAAGCCAGAAACCCAAAATCAAGGCCCGGCTCCCTCCGCCTCTTCCAGTTTCGGGCAGCTGCTGGTATTCCTTGGCTAGAGGCTGCATGGCTCTAGCCTCAGCCTCCATCTTTCCATGGTCTTTCCCCTCGTGTGTCTGAGTCTCAACCCCCCACTGCCCTTCACATATCAGGCCCACCCCAAATCCAGGATGATCTCATCTGGCGATACTTAATTACATCTGCAAAGACCCTTTTTCCAAATGAGGTCCCACTCACGGGTTCTGGAGGTTTGGACTGGGACATACCTTTTAAGACCACTGTTTCACTCTCCACTCTTCTGCTACACCCAGAACTTCCCCAGCTGATCATGGAACTAGCCCCTCTCCCACCCCCTGCCTTTTTAATGAATGTCTGTTAATTTACAAAATAGTTTGGGGGCCTTGGAAGCTGGTATCTGAAGGTTCTGTTCAGCCCCCACACCATGTCGCCAAGGAAGACACTGAGGCTTGGAAAGGTACTGCTCCCTGCCTAAAGTCGCCCAGGGCGGCCTGATTCTGGGCTGGAGTCACAAGTCCTGAAGCCAGACCACTGCGTCCTACCGCAATGCTAATTCTTGAAAGGTCCCCTCATTTCTGGGCCCCAGACAAGCCTCCTGTGACCCTTCTGACCTGACAGCCCCAAGGCCTCCTCACAACAGTCCTCTCCGAGGAGAACACCAGCAGGGCCATCCACGCGCTAGGACAGCTGCCGCCGGGCCTCAAGGAGACCCGGAGAATAAATGACGAGGATGGGCTGGGGGGCTTGGCTCCCCAGGGCCAGAGATTGATGTGGCCATATCCAAAGTGACATAATGGGCCTTGCGGGCCAGCCATGCAGGAGATAAAAGGCAGGGGACATAAATAACCCAAGAAATAAAGGATGGAAAGCTGGCCCAAAGGAATAAATCCCTGCTCCCCGACAGGCTCAGTGTGGGAGTCAGGGCAGAGTCCGTGGGCAGGGGAGGGGGCAGGAGGGAGGGCAGAGTGTTGGGTTGCCAGCTGGCCCCTGGAGCCTCTTGGTCACACTCAACCGCCACCCCCACTTCATAGCCACCACACTTGAAGAGGCAGTGAGGGAGGGGGAGTTCTGCCTGAACCACCAAGTCACACCATTGCTGAAGTCGCCTCTCTGCCTGTTTCCTCCACCATAAAATGAGATGAGGTACTAGGCCAATGTTTCCTGAGAGGGATGTGAGGACCACCTACATCAGCCTCACCTGAAAATCTCCTTTCACATGAGGATTCCTGCCCATCCCTGCCCCTCCCTGTGCACCCCCCCCTCCCCGCCAGACCTGTGAATTAGGAGCTCAGGAGAGGGCCTGGCCCTGCACAACTAACAAGCTCCCCAGGTGTGAGACCCACTGGACCCTTCCATCATATAGATGAGATACACAGATGGGTGGGTGGATGGGTGTCGGATGGATGGATGGATGGATGGATAGATGGATGGGTGGATGGATGGTGTGGACAAAAAGGGGGTCACATACTAAACCTGACAAGCTTAGGGGAGGCCTGCATGGCGGCCTTACAGACCCAGACATAAAGTAACTACATAGGATGTCTAAACACAAGAACTCCTAACTAAAAGAGTCATGGCAGGTCGTCTTGTCTTAGGCCAGTATCTTCCTGACAAAGGTCAGTCTTTACCTTAACTGAGACTGTCTTTTGTCTTCTTGCATCTTGTGATAACATACTTTGGAATGTCAAAGTAATTTCCTTTTTTTATCCGGACCCCTCAGGGTACAACCACCAACCGAGCAGAAACCACAAATCCCCTCATTGTTATTGTTATCCCGTTAATTGTTGACTGTTAACTATCCTATACCCACAAATGTAAAAGAAGTGTGTGTCTATTTGTTTTACTTTTTATCCAATCCCAGAGATTCCCCGGCTTTGCTTTCTGTCACCTCCCTAATCTACCGCCAAGGCTTTTCATATAACCCCCTTTTGTCTTCCCCTTTGATTCTGATGAATTAAATGAATGGTAAAAGTGCCATTTTCCGGAGCATTTTCTCAATCTGCTGAGAGTTTGTTTCCTGGCAATTGTCAGTTTGGTTCAAATAAACTCATAAAAATTCTCTACAGGTTTGAACGTTTCTTACATTGACAATGGATAGATGGATAATAGATGTTCCTTAATATATTAACTTTTTGCTAAATACGAGGCCGGATGCTTTGTGTTTACCCAATTCAATGTTTACTTTGTTACCCCACTTTGCAGAAAAAGAAACCAGCTCCCAGAGTTTCCATGGCCCACCTAGGGGGGTGCTGGGCCAGCATTGAACCCAGGGCTGTGAGAGCCCAGAACCAGTGCTCCTGACCCCACGTGCACCGTCCCATGACCGGGATGGGGTGTGTGTGTGTGTGTGTGTTGATCCTCCAGTCAGTGAGCATTACAAGTGTATTGTCCTTATGACCCTGACATCTCTTCAAGTGGAATCTAATCCTAACAGTCCCCATCTGCAACCCACAGAGCCTCTGCTCCCCGCCCCAGCCTGAGGGCCTGGGTGAGAGCTAGAGGGTCCAGGAGATGCGGCCATGCCCCCTCTCACCAGCCGACCCTCACGTGGCAGTGAATTTGGGGATGAGAGCTGAGCACTGTGAATGCCTGTTCCATGTTACCCCGTAGGCAGTCCTCACGTCACCACGTGGGGTCACTTTCCCTGGTGCTCATGTGCTTCCCTCTTCTTTTTATTTTATTTTATTTTATTTTATTTTAAGATTTTATTTATTTATTTTTAGAGAGAAGGGAAGGGAGGTAGAAAGAGAAGGAGGGAAACATCAATGTGGCAGAGAAACATTGACTGGTTGCCTCTCCGCACCCCCAACTAGGGATGTGGCCTGCAACCCAGGCATGTGCCCTGACCAGGAATCAAACGGGCAACCTTTCAGTTTGTGAGACGATGCCCAATCCACTGAGCCACACCAGTCAGGGCCTCCCTCTTCTTTTTAAATAACCCCAAACTGTCTCACTTCCCCAATTCACCAAGAAGCCAGGACCCCTGCCAACGCCACCATTCTGCCCTCTCCTCCGGCACGAACCCACCTGCTTCCCAAAGGAAGAAAGGGCCAAGGGTCTCTGAAGAAGCTTTCCCAGGGGACTGAGGATGGACGGTGGGCTGAGCCTGGTCTTTGGACCTGACTTTCTGAGATACAAAGAGAAAGGCTCCGCCCAGTTGAGCCTGCTGTGGAAGAGAATGGGAGCCAGATGTGTGGGCCTGGGGGGGAAACCGACTCTAGACAGGGACACTAGTGCCTCATTCCCACTGGCCTCAGCCATGGCTGGGGTCACTGGAGGGGGCACAGCCTTCGGCGGGGAGGGGCTCCCAGCTGCCTCCTTCACTCAGATTCAGTGGGAAGGGGGCAGAGGACCCTCCTGAGCTACGGAACCCTGCAGGACCTCTGGGAATTCGGGGCTTAACAGACAGACCAAAACAGGAGTTCAGTGGTCAGGGCCAGCATGCAGAGGCCCAAGGCATGAAATTGCTGGAACAAGATCACATAGCATTGCCATTTGGGCGAGGTACGACCTGGCCATTTATTTATTCTCCCCCTGGAGTTCCGCCATTGTCATTCCTCTGTGGCAAAACAGGCCCCCTGTGGAAACAAAGACACTGCTGGGAAGGCTGCATGTTAAACCATTTCCAGCCATTCTTCCCTGAGTTCCAGGGAATTAGGCAAAACTCTGAATTTTAAAGTGGGGGTTACTGTTCCATAATCTAGGCTAGTGATGCTCAATCCTGACTGTATTTTCAAACTTCCTGGGGGAGAGAAGGAAAGAAAGAGTGAAAGAACGAAAGAAAGGAAGGAGGGAGGGAGGGAGGAAGGAAGGAAGGAAGGAAGGAAGGAAGGAAGGAAGGAAGGAAGGAAGGAAAGAGAGAAAGAGAGGAAGAAAGAAAGAGAACAGAGGTGCCCCAGCCCCTGCACAGAGATTCTGAGTCAATGGCTGGGTGGGACCAGGCCTGCTGATATCTCTCCAGGTGGTTCCCAGCTGCAGCAACACCCAGCTTCCAACACCGTGACCCTCTTAGGCTGGCAAAACCCTCCAACTCACTACACTTGACCTCCGGGCCAGCAAATATGAGCAGCGCTGGGGCGCGTACTAGAAATGCACATGCCCCGGCCCTAACCCAGGCCTCCAGAATCAGAATCTGCACCTGAGCACGACCTGCAGGGGATTCAGAGGCACATTAAAGTTCGGAAGGTACGGACTTGCAAGGCGTGCAGACCTCGGGACCCACTTTAGGTCTGAGGCCACCGGGCAGAGCAGAATCCATATTAACTCTCTTCCCTTTACCATTCCCAGCAACCCCCCACTGCCCCACCGCTCCAAATCCTTTTCAGCCACAGAGGCAGCTTGTCTGCAGCGGGAAGGGGCAAGGGGTGTTTGCGTGGAGATCCCTCTTTCTGTCCAGCCTCAGGAGGTCCCGAGACCTCTTCCCCTCAGAGAGAACATGTGAGTGATTTACTGCTTCAGACACTGGGATGAAGGGGTGGGGGCGCTGGGAGACGGGTAGGGGCTGGCAGCCAGCCTGACCAAACACACAAATGTCAGCAACCGCCTGGGCCCTCGAGGAGCCACGAGCTTCAAAGATACATTAGTTCTACGAAGAGAAAGATGGGCTGTTTTGTTTTTCTTTTTTAACAAGCGAGGTTTGTTCCAGGGACTGAGAGCATATGTCGCCAAGCCTGTTCTGACCCGGCTGCACCTGCTGATTCTGTTCTCAAGACCCAAACGCCCCCCAGTTTGTCCCCACCTCTGTGCTACCCGCCCCTGCCTCGGCCCCCCTTTCTTCACAACACCATCAGCTTCTGGAGTTTCAGGAAAGCAAGTCTGGCCTGGAGCTGCGGCTGCAAATGGACGGGTGACCATGTGGAAGAGCAAGGGTGGGCCAGTAGTTGAGAGACAGAGACCCCAGGTCCAGTGCAACTCTGGGTCCACGGAGGTCCCTGTCGTGGGGTGAAGCCAGCAGGGAGCGTTCCCCTCACAGGGGGCCACTGGAAACCGGGTTCTGTGGTGCCGGGGCAGAGAGCATCCATGAGGGGATGGAGGGCTGGCATGGGAAAAAGGGGCCTTAAAATTTTTATTTTAATTTTTCAGTTGCAGTTGACATTCAATATTATATTGATTTCAGGTATACAGCATAATGGTTAGACATTTATATAACTTCCAATGTGATTCTCCCCAATAAATCTAGTATCCACCTGAGACCTACATAGTTATTACAGTATAATTGACTATATTCCCTGTGCTGTAATTTAAATCCCTGTGTCTATTTTGTAATTGTCAATTTGTACTTCTTAATCAAAGGGGCATCTTTAAGGAGGGTCAATGTGTTAGAGATGTTTTCTCAACCCTGTCACTCCTGAAAGGGAAGGACCTTCTCTTGTTTTCTCTGAAGCATCTTGCAGGGGGCTGGGTGCAGCATGGTGGTCAGTGGAGAATGGGTCAGGAATAAAGAAAAGATCAGTGGATGGATAGATGAAAGGATGGGTGGAGAGTGAACGACGAGGACTTCTGATTCCAACGGTATGGCAACCCAGAAACTTGGAAAGACCCTTCTATTAAAGAACTAGATCCTGTAAATTACAACACAATTTTAAATACATTTCTGAGCTTGCAGAATGTTAGGAAAATGTTCAAAGGCGGAAAACAATTCACAAGGAGCTAAAAGTGAACAGCGATATTGATTTGAGGGTAAATGCATTTACTGGCAACACCAAAGAGAGCCAACCGCAAGCTGGAGGAGCTGAAATTAAGTCCAGGGCCCTTGAAGGGGCTCATGGGAGCTCCAGGTCAGGAATACCTCTCTGTTCCCAGGAGAGCACAAATCCTGTCTGGAGGAAGGCGTTCCCAGAAGAGACCCTCGTGATGCCTAAAGATTAACAAAGTGTGAACTCACAATCAAAAATTGCCGGACAAGGATACGTGTCACCACAGATTTAAATTCCTAAGGACTACAATGTTGTAATCAGCAAGTAGAGATGATTAAATAACTATTTTCAGACATTGGACAATAGGCAACTCAGGGCTAAGAGAAGAGAAACAAATAAGATCAAGCCTTACCCCAATTTTCTGCATAGAGGGAATTTCTGGAATGCAAAGCTGGGTGGGGAACACAAACAGAGTCCTGAAGTCTCACCTCTCACTAAGTTGAAGAGATAGGTGTTAGAGTTTGGGGAGGCCAAGGTGCCTAGAATTTGCAGGACAGAATACCAGAGAGAAGGGAGTTATGCTGAGAAAGGGCTTCTAAAATCTTCGTGGAGTCCCCTTATATCTTTGGCTGAATCTCAGTCTGTGCAACATAAAGTAAATACCGAAGGCTGAGCAAAGAGCAGCATCTGGGAAAAGGGCAATTATCAGGGGGCTGGAAGCTGAAAAAGCCCCAGAGCCCACCCAGGGCGAGGAGTCACTAGGGTTCCAGCATCTTTCATTGAGAAAGATGTCTCCTGTCATTATGTCTATTCAGGACTTTACTGGGGGCCCTGGCCATAGCTATCCGTTAAGAAGACACAAACACGTTCAAGTTGGAAAAGAAGTACAGCTGTCTTTATTTTTAGGCAATACAATTTTATCATAGAAAACCTTTAAAAACCTGTAAAGAAGTTTGTAGAATGACAAGTGAAGTGAACAATGTTGTAGGATATAAGACCAACACATAAAATTCAATTGTATTTCTATATGCTAATAGTGAACAAGTAGAAATCGAAGTGGAAAAATATCATGTACAATAGTATCTCCAAATACTCAGAAATAAATTTAATAAAACATGTGCAAGACATGTACACTGAAAACTACCAAATGATGACCATATCATGCTCATAGGTTAGAAGACTCAATGTTGTAACTATGTCGATTATCCCCCATTAATCTACAGATTTGATACAAATCTAATAAAAATCCCAAAAGGCTTTTGGAGGGGGGTGGAAATTAACAAGCTGATTTTAAAATTTATATGGAAATGCAATGAACTAGAATGGCCAAAACAATATTGAAAAGAATATCAGAGAAGAAACTTATACTACCTGATTTCCAAGACATTATTAAGTTATAGTAATCAAACCATGTAATTACTGGCATAAGGATAGACATATTTATAGATCAATGGAACAAACTAGAAAGTCCAGAAGTAAATCCATACATATATGATAGTAAATTGATTTGACAAAAATACTAAAGTATTTTGGTGTTGAGAGACTAATCTTTCCAACAAATGGTTCTAAAACAATTGCAGAGCCATGAGCGGGGGTGGGGGGACCCTCTCCCTCACACCGTATACAAAAGTACTTCAAATGGGCAAAGACATAAACATAAAAAGTAAAACTTCTAGAAGAATGTATAGGAAACAAGTGACTTGGGATAGGAAACAAAAAACATGAACAATTTAAAAAATTTCATTAATTGGGCTTAATTAAAACTGAAATTTTCTACTCTTGGGAAAACACTATTAAGAAAATGAAAAGGCAAGACACAGACTGGGAGAAAATATTCATAACACATATATCTGACAAAGGATTTGTATCCCGAATATATAAAGAACTATCAAAACTCACAAGAAGGCAAGTAATCCAATAAAATAGGTATTTTTAAAAAGTTGAGTAAATGTTTCACCAAAGAAACTATGCAATGGCCAACAAGTACACAAAAAGATGCTTAACTTTATTAGTCATCAAAGAAATGCAAATTGAAACCATGAGTTACCACTCAAACCACTTCATGGTTTGAGATTTACTCAAATGGTTAGAATTAAAACTGTGACAACACCAAGCACGGACGAGGATGTGAGGCGACGGGGGCTCTCACGATCTGCACAGGAACGTTAGAAACAGCTTCACTCATAATAGCCCCAAACTGAGAACAATTCACATCTGCAGCAAGAGAGAAGGCAAACCAATTGCGGAACGCCCATGCCGGAACCCTGTTCCTCAGGGAGCAAAATACTTACCCACATGCCAGCATGAATGAATAGTATATGGCAAGGGTTGAGCATTTTTGGTTGAATTGTTCCTCCAAAAAGATATGTGAAAGTCCTAACCGCTTATACCTCTGAATGTGACCTTATTTGGAAACAGGGTCTTTGCCAATATAATCAAGTAAAGATGAGGTCCTACTGGATGGTATGACCTAATCGGATAAGTCTGTTGTCTTGATGAGAAGAGAGGAGACACAGAAAGACACAGAAACACAAGGGAGGCAGAGATTAGAGTTACTCTGCCACAAACCAAGAAACTCCAAGGACTGCCGGCAACTACCAGTAAGCAGGAGAGAGGCAGGGATCAGCTTCTCCTCCAGGGCCGCCAGAGGGAACCAACATTGCCGACACCTTAATTTCAGACTTCTGTCCTCCTAAACTGTGAGCAAATACATTTCTGTTGTTTTAAGGCCCCCAGTTTGTAGCACTTTGTCACGGCAGCCCTGAGAGACTAATTCCATGCGCAAAAGAAGCCAGGTGCAAAAGGATGTATATTGTACAATTCCTATTTTTACAGAACTCTGAAAAAGACCCATCTAATCCATAGTGACAGAAAGCAGAGCAGTGGTTGTCTGGAGCTGGGGTCAGGGTTTATTGGAAAAAAACAAAGGAACGTTTTGGGGTGATAGAAATGTTCTCTATCTTGATTATTGTGGTGGTTACATGAGTGTACACATTCATAAAAACTCAGCAGTTGGCACCTTTAAAGTAGATAACAGGTTTGCAAATGAGCCAGATTGAAATTTTGGAAGCAAAAAAAGTATATAAATTGTCCAAATTCAAAACTCAGTGTATAGACTATGTTGTGCTGGGTTGGAGTATGAGGTATTGGTATAAATATTTACTTTTAGATAGGTAGGCTGTAGATAGATCGAGACAGATAGATGGAGAGATAAACAGACAGACAGACTGAGAGATGTGTGTATACATGGATTAACATACAAACATACATTTCCTAGCTCTATCCATTGAGAGGATCTAGAGGCAGTGACACCCAGGAGCAGTAAGACACTGCATGTTCGGATCTTGGTTTCTAAATACCATTGTCTAGTAAAAGGAGCCAGGTTCCTTGATGAAATGCCTGATTCCATGTTTGTGTCAGGGAAAATACCAGATGAGCCTCAAGCATCTTATATGGCAGGAAGTAAGGAAGTGCTTTTTCTGAAATCAAAAGGTCGACGAGCCAAGCCGAAAGAGCCTCCAGTGGCCAAACTTGCCATGATTTAAGCAATAAAACAAATCCTCATGAAGCCACAGTGGTACAGATAACTGATTTCATAATAAATAAATAGCGGGAAAGAGAGAACTCTTTCCTACAGAATAATTCTAGTTAATAAATGAGAGAGGACTGAGGAAAATTAAAAACCACTATTAGAACATCATAGTAATAATTGCTGCAGGCATGATACACCGATGAATCTGAAATTAGTGGGTGAAACTATGGGTAGAAACAGGGTATTTGCATAGCCTCAAAATACCACCCCCCAAATCCTTATTAATTATTAGGATATATATTAATTATTATGTGTTTTTAACACATGCCCACAGATTCTTTGATATTCCTCTCTCTAAAAGGTTAGCTTAATCCCCCTCTCAATGAAAGTAGGCTAGATTTATATCTCACTTATAATAAATAACAAGGCAAAAGGAAAAATAGTAGCATTTATAAAGGAGAAATGTGGCAGATACCACCTTAACTAAGTTAATCAAAGTTAACATGACTAGTAATAAGAAATATTGATATCAAGTACACTCTGACATGCGCTGTGAGAAGGGCACATTGCCTCTGTGATGTCCTTCTCCTAAATCCATAAGCCCCATCTAATCATGAGAAAACATCCGACACACCCAAATGAAGGGACACTCTACAAAACACCTGACCAGTCTTCTTGAAAAGTATCAAGACCAGGGAAGACACAGAAAGACTGAAAAACAGTCATAGATTGGGGACCTAAGGAGTCATGATAATTAAATGCCATGTGATGCCCTGGCCAGGTAGCTCAATGGGTTGAAGCATGGTACCGTCCATCAAAAGTGTGGATTTTTTTGATCCACAGTCAGGGCACATACCTAGGCTGTGGGTTCGATCCCTGGTCAGGGCCTATACGAGCGGTAACTGATCAATGTTTCTCACTCGCTCGCTCTCTCCCCCTTCCTCTCTCCCTAAAATCAATAAACATATCCTCAGGTGAGGGTTTAAAAATAAAAAAATGCCACATGCTATCATCGAATGAATCCTGAAACACAAAAAGGACATTAGTGGAAAAACTGAGAAGATACAAATGAAGAATATGGTTTAGTGAGTAGTGTAGCACTAACGCTGAGGTCTTAGTTTTGAGAAGTGTACCATGGCTCTGTAAGATGTTAACACTAGTGGAAGCTGGAGAAAGGGTACGGGGAACTCCGTAGTGTCTTTGTAGCTCTTCTGTAAGTCTAAAAATTATTTCAAAGTACCAGGCTGGTGTTACTCGGGGGGATGAGTGCCAGCCTGTGAACCAAAAGGTTTCAGTTCCATTCCCAGTCAGGGCACATGCGTTGATTGAGGGCCAGGTCCCTGGTGGGGGATGTGAGAGAGGCAACCAACTGGTGTTTCTTTCACACATCAATGTTTCTCTCCCTTCCTTCCCCTCTCTCTGAAAATAAATAAATAAAATATTTTAAAAGTTATTCAAAATAAAAATTTTTATGAATTAAGTTTTAAGACAGATACAAATGAGACATCAACAGAAGATTATGCACCAGGTAGTTGGCCCATAACCCGGCAGTGGAGGATGATCACACACATTCCTGGCGTTCTCCATCGGCGCGCAGCGTAGCAGGGGGAAGCAAACACATGGAGAGATACGCAGTAGTTTATGCCTTGATGATATTAACAAGGCTCCTGCTACTTCACCTGACGCTAGAGGACCCTGTGGCATTTATCCCACATGTATCTCCAATTGTCCTTCAGTCTTTCACTTTTCAAACTTTCAGAATTTTATATTGTTTTCCCAAATGGATTTTAAACTCGTTGATGCCTGGAGATTGTTTTAATTTCAGTGCTTCCTCCTCTGTGTTTATCTATTTTTAAATGTAGCTCTAGGTCCACACTTTCTATACCACGAGGGGATAAATAATCTTTCATGTGCCATGTACTGAAAATCTTATTTGAATTTGCACTGTTTTATGAACAGAGTTGTGTCACCCCCAAAACCCAATGTTGAAGCCCTAATCCCCAATACAGTCACATTGATCCCCAATGTGACTGTATTTAGAGATAGGGCTTTTAGAGGGTAATTAAGATTAAATGAGGTTATAAGAATGGGACCCTAGTCCTGTAGGACTGATGACCTTACAAGAAGAGCAAGAAAGAGAGAGAAGGAAGGATGCAGGGGGCCTCCCTGAGACTGGAAGGCAGCGGATGCAGGGAGGTGGCCTGGTGCTAAGATTGGAATCTTTCTTTGTATCTCCTTCACTCTGCCTCCACCTCGGCCTCCAGCATTGGCTGTCCAGTGTGTAAGGCGGATCACCTCTGAGCATTCCCAGAGGCCCTCTGAGCTGCCATTTCTTCATGGGTGAAACAGGTCAGCACAAGACGCTACCCTTGGAGATCCAGCAAAGGAACGCGTGGCTCAGTCGCCTGGTTTTTTCAGAGGGGCGGGTATGCATGCACATGACCACACACGGAAGCACAGCCATGTCTTTCTTTCTGTACATTTACTTGGGCAGCTGGAGCAGTGGGTTACTTAATCCGTGTGGCTGAATGGACAGGTATAGCATCAACAGGGGGGACATGATGTTTGGGAGTCACCACGATCACTGTCAAGCAGCTGATTTAAAGTCAGCTGCTGGTCTCCTGCAGCCTGTCTGGCTGCTTAGCCCCAAGGAAGTCTTCCTGAGCGTCATCTTCTGGGGGGGTTCCTGGAGCCTGTTTCTCCCGTCTCCGCCAACAAGGAAGCCAGCCAGTGGAACAGAGAATGGTCTTCCTCCAGGGAGAGGTGGAATGTGAGAGTGGTGGGAAGCCTCTGGTGCAGGGGTGTTTCCCTGGGAAGCTGGCAGCAGGCGGTGGGGGGCGGGGGGGTAGACGTGATTGGGAGTCTTGGTGGCCGTGATGCCTACAGCTTCCCAGTTTATAGGTTCTTCCCTCCCATCATTTCATTCAACTACCCTGAGGGGGTTGGGATTTTTAAAAATATAAATTTTTTTTTCCTCTCTGGCCTCTCAATTTTTTTTGGATTTTTCTGGTGGTGCAATGCACATGCCACAACATTTGTCTTTAGTAACATTTAGTACATTCATGATATTGTGCAACCATTACCTCTGGTTCTGGTCTCTTTCAAGCGTTATAAGCTCATTACTAAAGAGATTTAGAAAGAGTATAAAGAAAGAAGAAAAAATTATCCCAAATTCCACTCCCTGGGATTTAACCGTGATTAATACTAAGGCGACAGCTCCCAGAGCACCGAGGCGTCGGGCACGAGGGCACATCCACAACGAGGCCTCGGGGACGGCTTACGTTTTGCGGGGGGCAGAGTGACATCTGTCGGATGCTCTGCAAACTGCTAGTTAAGTCCACAGTTTCAACATTAGATCATGTGACATTACTTTCCAGGATATCATATCCTAGAGAAGCTCTTTTTTTGGTGGTTGCTGTGATAAAAAGCAAATGCCATGTGAAAATCAGTGTGGTGCAGGAAACATGTGATGGCGCCCAGAGTGCGGCCAAGGTCTAAGAGGTCACACGATGCCCAACCACATGTCCCAGGAGTAAACAACTGGTTATTCAAGAATGAAATAGAAATGATTTTTTTTTTCCAATTTCTGTGTATATTTTTAGGTGGCTAAAAAATAAGCTTTATGTTATTTAGACCTAACTACTTAATCGAAGGACCTCTTTGGCATTTCTTTGGGCCCAGGGGCGCTGTAAAAATTCCTGACACCAAGGAGGCAGTGAACAGAGAAAGTGTGGGAACCTCTGTTCCAGGGCATGTGCTTCTAGCTTTTTGGTGTAAACAAATATGAATGCTTTCTCCATAGCTGAGCTCATATGTATCGCAGTTTTACAATGGCTACTACAATTCGTCGATTTATAGTTGAAGAAGTTCACCTCCAAAGGGAAGCAGTCACACAGCTAACCAGGCCCCCTTGTCCCCGCCTGGTGGCTTCCCTCTCAGGCCCCAAGGTGGTGGACCCCTGAGCCTCTGACAAGCACCAGCCCACATCTGCGGGGCCTTAAGATGACTCTGCCTTACTCAAGGCTGGTGGCACGGTGTGATCCCTGATTCACTGATAGGTTAGAAATGCCCCAATCCTACCTCATTACCCACTTTGCTGATTCCTGAGAATTCATCTATCTTTCAACATACAGCTCATAAATAGCTGATGACTCCTGGAAAGGAAAGCCACCGAGCTATATGATCAGCCATTGGTACCTCCATGTGAATGAGCTTGTCGGAGCCTTTCCTGAGAGCATTTGTGGGGCCTCTGAGAGAAGCAGGTAAGATGGCTCAAAACCCACTGATTAAGAGAGCTGTGTGCAAAAGTATGTAAAGACATGCTTGCAGGAGATATAGCAGTCCCTCCTTATCCTCAGGGCGTATGTTCCAAGACCCCCAGTGGATGTCTGAAACCACAGAGAATCCCGAACGCCATGTTCCCTATGCTTTTAGCTGTACGCACATACCTATGATCAAGTCTAATTCATAAATTAGACACAGTAAGAGATTAACAGCACTAACCGATAATAAAATAGAATAATTATGATAATGTACTGTAATAAAAGTTATGTGAATACGGTTTCTCTCTCTCTGTGATAACTGACCTGATAACTGAGACAGCTACTAAGTGACTAAGGAGCAAGTAGCCTACATAGTATGGACATGATGGACAAAGACATAATTCACATCCCCAGTGGGACAGAGCAGGACTACACCAGATTTCATCACTCTGCTCAGAATGGTGTGCAGTTTAAAACCTGCACATTGCTTATTTGTGGAATTTTCCATTTAATATTGTCCGACCGTGGTTGATCGCAGGTAACTGAAACCACGGATAGCGAACCAGTGAATAGGAGGGGACCAGCGGGACTGGGCAAGGAAGGAGCCGGCCTGCAATGTGGTTGTAATTTAGTCCTCACGCATCCTACAGGACACCCCAGAGCTGAGATAGCCCTTCAGAGTCGCCTCAAATTGAGGCAAGGGGTCCAGGTCTTTGTGCCCCAGCATTAGCCAGCCGCTGTCTGTGGGTCAGGAGAAGGACCCGGAGTGAAGCAGCTCCTTGCAGACCAGGCAGGTTACAGTGAGGGATGCAGCTATGAGTCAACAGCAGCTAAGAGTCCCGGCGGATGTACACTGGAGAAAAAGTTCCAACCGCGCTGAGCGCCCTGGAGGAGGAATCTAAAGAGCCCAGGTGCGCGTAATAACAGGTGGAGCAAACATCCTAACCTAATCCGGCCAGTTGCTGGGGGTAGAGGGCAGGGTGCACAACTTCAAAGAAGACTTCTCAGGAAGAGTGATATTCAGACTGAGGTTTTTACCGTGAGAAGGGCTTGCGCAGGTAAAGAGCTGAGGAGAACACTAGACGCTAGCATGTGCAAAGGTACCGAGGCAAAACGAGCTGCCTTTAGCTGAGCGTGCAGCATGAGGGACCAACACAAATCAAGGTTCGCATGCAGCCTGGGTCAATCAGGACAGGGGTGCAGGGAGGGTCTGGGGACCTTATCCTCAGTGGAAGCCACTGAGCAGGGAGGTTAAGTAACATGATCAGATCTCTCATTTCCTGTCGGGGTTCCTTTCCCTCCCCTCAGGCTGCCTTTGATGATCAGCCTAACCAATTTCACCTGGATGTAAATATGATTTGCCTTAAATTGCCACTGTGCCTCTCCAGAGAGATCCCGGCTCCAGACAAACCAGGGTCTTCACGGCAACAAGCAGCCTCTTTTCTGGAACCACCCGAGGCCCTGGGTGTCCCCCCACTCCTCCCCACCCCCCCTGCCCATCGGAGGGCCCTCTGAGAAGAGAGCAGGGCCTCGAAAGAAATGGTTAGTCTTGTCCTCCTCCCAACGCCCCTTCCTACCCAGAGCAGACAGAGCTGCCCCATCTAAAAAGGTCCTAGCGGGGGAATTGGGAGGGAAGTAAATAATCCCTTTGTTGAGCTCCCCCAGAGGAAACAGGGTGGAATGAATTAGCAGAGCTCAAAGGTCCCATCTGGGAAACCACTCAAGATTTCCAGGATCTGACCCGATGGCAACTCCGAGGGCACCTGAGCAATCAGGGGAACACTGGCGGCGAGTCCTCCATCTGATGTCTGTCTGCTTTTGTGGGAGCTTCTCCCGGAAGCCCGGGGCGGGACCGGGGGTGGGGGGGTGGGGCTGAAGCGTATCTGCTCACCCCCCAGGCTACCGGTGTCCACAGAGGTGGCTGGCCACCCTGTGCAAAACAATAGCATCCACCATAATCTGACCAGTATTTTTAAAAACACTCCAAACAGTTCAATAAATCTTCCAATTGCTTTGACTGCTTTTCTTTCTGATTTATTAGGATGATGTCATTTAATCATTCCTTTAACCAAGGCAGCCATTTGAATCAGCTAATGCATGGTAACAGGCCTCAGAAAATGATCAGCCAAGACAGGGCGGCCCAGAGAACGACATTTATTTATTTAGCACTTCTTAAGTGCCAGGCATTGTTCTCTGTGCTTAACAGATATTCACCCATTTGATCCTCACAACAATTCTGGAGGCAGATAACCTTATTGTCCCCGTTGTAGAGGTGAGAGAACTGAGGCACAAAGCAGTTAAGTAACACTGTGGGGCTCCAGTTGGTAAGTGGCAGACCTGGGGTTTGAATGAGAATGTGATTCATGGTTTTTTAGCTCAGGCCCAGAGGCACCCTCGGGCCCTGTGGAGCTCCCACTGGGCAGCAGGGTGGTCACCTACAATCCCTTTGATCAAATGGGAGGACCTGTTTCATTGGTTTTTGTCTCCAGAGTAAAGATTCTTGGAATAAGAGGGTTAAGGCTTCAAATAATTTGCAAATCACTGGCAAGGGAGCTTTGTCAGAAGGGGCAGAAGACTTGCCCTCTCTCCTTTGAAATTCTGATTCAATGGTCTGAATTACAGCCCAAGAATCAGTAAACATGTCAGGTGATTCTCATCTTCGGGCAAATTTGGGGAAAAAGTAGGGACCTGCCTGTGGGTTCCAGCTCCTCCCGGTCCACAGTGTCTCCCGGGTCAAGCCCTGAGCCTCAGCCCTTTGCCTGTAAAACGAGCACATCCCGCCCCACCTGCTGGAGCCACAGCAGGCTGCCATGAAATGAGCACTGTGCTACAGCAGGCTACAGGACTGTCGTGACAGCAACAATAACGTGTTCCTTCCAAGTCGCAGCTGTGGGTGGGTCTACTCCTCAGCTTGTGATAAAGGCAAAACAAAAAAGCAGATGGAGAGGGACTCCTGGGCTTGGGTTTCTGGAGCATCCATACATGGACATGAAGAAAACACAGGCTGGGGCAGAATTTTTTGACAAAAACACAGGTAGATCCCTGGCTAAATATCAACACCGTGGCTAAGATGTTTAAATACACCCCTTGACCCCCAAGGTGGGACTGTCCAAGGAGGGGAAGGGAACCCACTAACAGGGGAGGGCAGTGCGTAGCATGGGCTTGGGAGTCAGACACACACGGCTGAACCCCTCCCACATACCAGGTCTGGGACCTTGGGAAAGTTGCCCTGGGCCTCTGTGACTCAGTTCCCTCATCCATAAAGTGCGAGGAATCATAGCATGTGCCCCACGGAGCTAATTGTGAGGATCAAAGACCCTGCCCAGGACCTGTGCAGGGACCACCAGGTTGCAGCTCAGCTGTGCAAGACAAAACAATCCATCTTTTCAGGTCAGTTTAATCTTGGGCCTGGGCTCCCCGCTCAGCTACAGTGATAGACACAATTTCAGCAAGTTTGAGGCAACCCTCCATTCTCCCCCAGGATGAGTGTGAGTTATGGGAGCTTATGTAACCCCAGGGACTGGGGGTTAGTGTGTCCCTGAAGCATTCGCCCCCCCAGGGTCCCCTGGGACATCTCTCAGAGGAGCCCTCACAGCACAGGCATTCCTCGAATGCCTGTCACCAAGATGACCTTCCTTCCTGACTTTTCCTGCTCATTGCCTGCAAGGCGCCAGGACCCAGGGGCCATTTCTCAGGCCTGGGCCTCTCCTGGGCATGTAAGCCAGGAGTTCCAGGACTTACCACCAGCCCTTCCCTCCTGGGGTCTCTTGCTGCCTCCCAAAGCTTCCCAGGGGAGCACCCTCCCCAGCGACCAACGCCTGCTGAGATCTCACTCCAGATCTTGCTCCCTCATTTCCACTGGGTCCCTGCACCCTCTCAGTTCCTCTAAAGCCCTGAGCTTGAGGGTGTCCAAAGCCAGGCAGGCCCCTTTGTTTCCGCTCCCCTCCGCCTCATCCCTCTTCCTAATCACACAGGCTTGCTGCTTTTTGAATACAGAGGACAGAGTGAACTCCCAGGAGAAAAATAACATCTCAAACAAGAGCATCCCACCTCATCCCCTGGAACTGCAAGGGTAGTGCCCTAGCAGAGGAGTGCAATGCACTGGGGAAACGGCGGGGAGGTCAGAGAGGTCGGAGGTGTGACCCAGGCCCCCAGCAGAGTTTGAGCAGGACCGGAGGGCAGGGATGTCCCTGGGACAACATCTCAGAAGAAGAAATAGGTGAGCAGGGCCCAGATGCAGGAAGACAAAATGAGAACTGGGGCGGTGGGGTGGGGGTGGGGGGGCAAAGTTGCCTGCTGTGATGATGCCTGGGACATCTGGGTATAGACGTTTGGAAAGGGCTTCCAGATGCTTTGTTAGGGAGATTGGGTTGGACAGGGACAGGCAGTAGGAAGTTGGACCAGGTGCACAGCTGCCCCCGTCACACACACACATGAACACGCGCGCACACACACACACTCAAAGGGCTCAGGCCTCTGGGGCTGGCTGGAGCCATGGCTGGTCCTTCCTCAGCCCCAGACTTCCAAATAGTACCCCAAAAGAAGAAACAAAATAAGCTCACATTCTCTCCCTGTACATAGCAACAGCTTTAATGGCTAAGGAGAGGGTGGGAGGAAGGGAATAGAAGGACGAAAAAGTGGCATTGAGGGTACTTGGCCTCCTCTACCCAGGGCCCCTCCCCTGCACCAGTGTTCCAAAACGTTTCACAGATCATGCTTCCGTTGTGCCCTTGGAGTTGCCCTGCCACCTCTTGTGCGTCCCCCTGGGACAGCATGATGTCTCGGCACACCACATGGATTCAGAAAAGTGACAGAAGGTGTGGGCAAGCACAGGACCACAAGGCCATTAGCCATCTGTCTCCGAGGAGGACTTTCTGACATAGCTTGTCCTGGAGAAGGGAAGTCCTGGCTTGGCTGAGCTTCCCCTACCACTCTCTCCCTTTACCCATGAGGATGCTGCTGGGGAAATTCCAGGGGCTGTGGAGCCCTGAGTTCTAATCCCAGCTCATGTCCCTTCCCCTCTCTGAGTCTCCATGTGAAAAATGAGACCGCCGGGATGGAGCGCTGAGGCCCTTTCCAGGGCTGAGATTCTAAATCACCACCTGCTACAGCCAGATGTCATCACTGTGGGCAGACAGGGAGCCTGCTTTGATCTTTCCAGGGGGTAGGATGGGCTCCCAGAACTAGGCCAAGGGTGTGGCTGGCTGGAGCAGGAGGACAGACTGGGGAGAAGACCGTTCAAATGGGTGCTTTCCAAATGCTCTGCACCCCAGACATTCGGGCCAGGCCCTGGGCACGGGTCTGACAGGATGGAGGCGGGAGAAGAGTCCAGAAGCCCCAGGACATGCTTCAGCCAGGGGCTCAGACATGGATCAGCTCTGCCTCTGGGCCTGGATGAGCCTCCGGCCTGGACCTGTTGGTGGGGCTGAACAAGGTGCGAGAGCAGACCAAGGGCCGGGGTGGGCACATGCTTGTGGGTGTCCTGGGTACCTACAAGGGCCGGGTGTCCAGAAAGGTCTCACACACACACACACACACACACACACACACACACACACACACATTGCGTGTCTTCAGGTTTCACAGTCAACAGAAGCCTTTCCAGGGAAGAAGGCAGAGCCAGAGTTGAGACGGGCTCCAGCCCAAGGTAAAGGCTTAGCTGGAACAACTGGGATTACATGGCTGGCTGTTAAATTATTAAAATACCTCAATCCCTGGGTAAATAGCCTCAGTCCAAAGCTCCTGGAGCAGCCCCCACCCCGACCCATCCTAATGTTCCAGTCCCAGGACCCCAAGTCTTCCCCACAGGCCTCCAGCCCAAGGGTGAGCGCCGGACTCAGCAGGGATGGGTGCCAGGGCCACTCCAGTGCCACGTCCCACATCTCCACTGACCAATGGAGCCCATGTGTCACTGGTGGTTTTATATGCGAATTGGCCCCCCTGCTCCCACCGCTGCTCCCCTCCCGTCTCAGCTGTCCCTTTCTTTGCTTTCATCACATCCCTCTTCACTGCAAAGGAATTCTGGGTCCAGAAGAGAGTCTGAGTGACCCAGATCAATGCACATTCTCATTTTGAGTTTTGGGGTCCCAATGCCAAGGCCAGACCCTTAGAAACTGCTCCAGAGGCTGCAGCTGGGCTGAGGGGGTAGACAGAGCTCTCTCTCATGCTCACGTCATGTGCCCCCCTCCACACCCCCTCCCCCATCAGAGCAGGAACTCTGTCCCCTTCCAGGCAGCCTTCTGATGAGTATTCCACACCAGCTCAGTCCCCAGAAGCAGCGAGGCAGCCCCTCCCTGTGGCTGTTTGCGGACAGTCAGGAAAGGGTTTTAATCTTAGAAACAGTCAAGGTGGGGAAGGGGAATGAGGGGCAGCCGGGAGGGCCATATGGAACCTGTTTGAGGAGCTGGGTCAGAGCCCAGCTCCACCTCCATGCACCGGGGCACCGGGCCAGCCCTTGGCTTTGCAGGCTCAGCTCCGGCCAGAGAGGGGAAAGGGCGTGGGAGAACAGACAGGCAGGCTGCACGCGGACGAGGTGTGCAACACGGGCTCACTAGGCTGCTGTCCTTTAGGTGAGGACCCCCTGGCTGGCTGCCCTGTGGCTGGAGGGCAGGCTGGCCCGACGGCTGGGTGACGTGCGTGCTAGATTCAGAGGGGTCAACAGAATGGCATTTTAGGTCTCCTCAAGGCAGTCCCAGGGGCTTGTCTGGGAACACCACTCCTGCTCAGCCCTGCCATTTCCTCGGCCTGACTCCTGATGGCGATGGTTCCGGAAAGCCCCGGACAGTGCCATTTCATCTCCACTTTGGCTCCCCTGCCGACACACACGGCCAATCTTTTCTGTCTTTGCCTATCCGTCACAAGCCCGGTCCCACACCCGGATGTGGGGCCTACATGACACCAACGGGTTGCGGGGGCCGGGGGTGTTGGCATTGTGTTGATTTGACTACCCTGTGTGGACTTTGGCCTCATCGTGCTGAACTTTACACCGATGTGGATTTTGGATTGACCTTGCTGGGTTTTGGACTGACCTCGCCAGATTCCAGCTCAGCACCCCAGTACACGTGAAACCTGCCTGAACTTCTGTCTAGACTCCCAGGACTTTGAGATGAACTGACCAAGTTTCTGATTGATTTTGCAGAAGTTTCAACAAAACTTGACTGAAAGTAGTATGGCCTGAGTTTCCCAAATTTTTCACCAACCTGACTGGATTTCTATTGGTTTTACCAATTTTACTGATTATTATTTTAAACATCTAAACTTCTTAAGTATTTGAGCTCTCTGGATTCTTTCACTAAATAACAGGAAATTGTTCGTGGAGCCTTGACTGGCTGGCCGTGAGGCAGGGCTGAGCCGTCAGCGGTGCCCCAGGCCCTCACCACCTCACACCCAAGTGTCACCCACAGCCAGCCTACGTCACCTGAAGAGGGGATAGGGCAAGAGGTGCCTACTGATCCCTAATCCCCCTTCTGGAATCTTCCAACATTCTAGTGCCTGATTCTTTATGGGCACTTCCATCAACGATTCTCTTCCTTCTTTCTGCTTGTTTCGGGCCTTGTCCCAGCTCTTGGAAACAATGTTTCTGAGTCAGTTTGACGGGAGCCCCAGTTTCCTGCTGGAAGTCATCTAAAACAGCTCAAAGGCGAGGGTTCCTGGTTCGGCCTGGCTGAGCTCAAGGCTCAGCTTTGCTGGTTCTAGCTGTCTGATTTGGCACATATTAGTGAACTTTTCTGAACGCCGGTTTATTCATTTCCAAAAGGACGGTGACTCTCCTGCTTATCTCTCAGGTTCGTTTTGAGGTTTTTAGCAAGAATACTGATAGCTAAGCCTTGTGGTGCAGTTACTCTGAGCCAGGCCCTGTTCCAGGGCTGCGTACAGATTAGGGTCCTCACCTAATCCTCGGCAAAGCTCCCAGGTCTACCAAGGGGCAGAGACACAGAGTCCAAACTGGCAGGGCGTGCCTGCAGCCACTCTGCAATCCTGCCCCTTGGGCTTGCCTTACACTGGTAGAGTCCAGGGAGCATGGGCTAGCATGATCTTTCTCATCACCCTAATTGGAATACTATTATCAGTGGCCTGTTTCTCGTTGGGAGAAATGGGCTCCTGTTTATGTCCCATGTTGGTGAGGCATTTGTAATTTGATTGTGTGACTTTATATTCCTTCGGGAACACTGAAGAGCAAGAGTCCTCCCAGCGACCCCTTCCTGTCCCCCATACCAAGTGAGCCCTGGATATGTTCAAACCCTTCAGGCATGTCAGAACCACGGGGCTTGTTCCGCTGTTTGAGACCTTTGTCAACCTATTCACATCTGGCCTGACTTTACCATGGCAATCTCCTCAATTTCTTTACTGGCACCTTAATGGGAACCACATTTGCAAAGTGTTCCCCAGTCCACAGCATGTGCCGGTGTTTGCCAGGCTGTATAGGCTGTAAGCTGCAGACAGTGACAGTGGAGAAACTGGGCCCAGTTCCTGACCTTGAGTAATTCCTCTGCCAGTACTGGTCTTCTTATCTTCTCCAGGGTGGGAGACAGGCAGGCATTGGGGAGGATGTGCGAACAATAGCTATTCATTCCTCAGTCTAAGAAAAGCTCTTTAATAGGGAGAGTTCGTGACAGGTACTGTTTTCAGTGGTTTCTGTCCCATGTCCCTCTGTGCCTCTATTTGTGTTCTGTCCAGACAGATGCCTCAACTCCCCTTCTCCTCCACTCTTCCTTGCCTTTGCACCTGCTGGTCTCTGCCCCATATGTCTTCTCCTCCTTTATGTACTTACTCAATCAGCTTTTATTGAAAATCTTCTATACGTTAGACATGATGCAGGAACTGGAAGCACAAAGACACAATCCTGGCCTTCAGTGGCTCACAGTGGCAGGAACATGGAAAGTGCCCAGGGATCCTAGGTCTGGAACACCTAGGCCAACCAGGGCAGGATGGAGGAAAGCATCAGTATGCGAGGAAGCATCTAACTGGATTTCTGTCTTTCCCACCTGGAGAGCTCTCGCTCATCCTGCAACACCCTTCAGTTCAAGTAGTACCTCTTATTTAAAGCACTCCCAGAACCCTGCAAGCAGAACAAATGTCTCTCTCTCTCCAGAACTCCCTTGGGTTTGCATACAGAAGAGAGAGCACTGACCACCATGTGGCTCAAATTAATTCTCCCCAGTTTGCCCTGGACTGCGAACTCCCTGAGGACAGAACTGGATTCAATTTTGCCTTCCCAGGGCCCTGTAGAAGTTTAATAAATATCTGTTCAAAGTAAGTCTGTGGGTCTCTGTGTATCATATCCACAAGCGTGCGCATGTGTGTATCTGGCTGCACATCTGTGACCTGGGGCATGGTAGTCACTGGGCGGGGCAGGGGGGATAGTTCTTGGGACTCATAATTGAACATATTTGCCTCATTAAGGTCTCTCAGCTCCTCGCAGTGACTCCATCCTCTCCATGTAGACGAGCCTCATGGCCAGTTCTCTGGTGTTTGGAAGTTGGAAGATTGGTTCTGGGGGAGGAAAAAGGGGGATGGGACTGGGAGACACTGATGCATCAAGCTCCAGCCATGCCTCCCTTACAGCCAGTTCAGCTTGGCAGCCAGGTCTTGCGGAGCACATCAAGAGACAGCCAGCCCACCTTAGCCAAAGGGACCATCCTCCTGATTCCTATACCTCTGCTCCCAGAGAAATCACTCCACCCCTGAAGAAGACTTCCACTGTCCTGGCTGGGTGGCTCAGTTGGTTAGAGTGTCATCCCATGCACCAAAAGGTTGTGGGTTCAATACCCGGTCAGGCACATACCTAGGTTGTGGGTTTGGTCCCCGGTCAGGGTGTCTATGGGAGGTAGTTAATTGATGTTTTTCCGTCACATTGATGTTTTTCTTTCCCTCTCTCCCCCTTTCTCTCTCTCTAAAATCAGTTAAAAAAAATATCCTGGGGGGAGGAAGGAAGGAAGGAAAGAAAGAAGGAAGGAAGGAAGGAAGGAAGGAAGGAAGGAAGGAAGGAAGGAAGGAAGGAAGGAAAGAAAGTCTTCCTCTGCTCCAACCTACAGCTGGAGCTTGGTGGAAGGGTATCAAGAAGCCCTCGTGTTCCGACCATTGAACATTCTGGATGGAGACCTAAAGCTGGATCACAAATTAATTCCTATCTAGAGACTCACATCCCAGCTGGGCCCTTCCCACTCCTAGGGGAAGTCAGTTGCATGGATTGTCTAGTCCAAGCTGGGCTCCGACCTGAGACGCTCAAAAGGCAAAGAGAGAGTCTCCTCGTGCAGAGAACCCTGCACACTTCCCAAAGGGCCCCACTGCCTGGTCTATGATAGTCCTTGCTTCCATGGGGACCTCTGTAATTTCCAAAGAAACTTCCATACATTGTCCATTCAGTTAACAGCTGATGAGTTTTTACTTTGTGCCTGGCATTGTGTCTTGCTAGTGATGACACAAAGAGGCGTTGTGCTGTCCTTCACATGCGTCACTGTTCAGTCCTCACAATAATCCCTTTGCGCAGATGAAGACAATGAAACTGAGGCTTTTCCATTTCTCAAGGACACGCAGTGGTAGAGCCAGGACTTGAATTCACCTCCCTCAGGTGACACAAGCCCCCACCCTCATCCACTGTCCCATCTGCAGCCTTTTCACCTTCCCTTAATAACTTCTGAGACAGTTGGAGCAGGTAATAATGTCCTCTCTTAAAGATGAGGAAAACTGACCCTTGGTGAGTTTAGGAGACTTTCCAGAGATCTCAGAGGCCAGGTGAGAGGTCCAACCTGGCTCCAGCATCCACACTGCCCCGAGGTCCAAGTTCACCTCCATATCTGCTCTGCCTGGACTTGACCCACATCACCAGTCTCCCTCCCAGGCCCTGCCACGCAGGTGCCATGACAGGTGGAGTCAAGTTCTGAGAAATTAGAGTGTCACCCACCATAACTGGTTCGTGAGGCACCAGTGCTACTGGCCAAATGGGCTTCATAACAGGCCCCAGCCACATGCTGGTCCCATGGGGCTCATCTCCCCTGAGTCTCCCTCTACAAGGACAGGAATGACTCCACATTCCTGGTGGCTGAGGCACAAGAGGGCTCTTTCTGAAATGTTCTTGCCTAATCTTGTCCACCCAGCCCAGGGCTTTAGGCTCCATGACAAGGTCAATAGCTGCTCAAATGTCATTAGAACAGATCTATTTTCAGTTTCCAGACTGGTCTGTTTCATCAACCATTTCTTCCCACTGACTCTATGTCAGTGCTTCCCTAAAATGCCAATGTTTTGAGATTTACTCAGAGAGTAAATTATTCCCCAGAGCAGGATGTGAAGTTCCAGGAGGCAAACATGAGGCAGGGTTTATAGACCCTTGAATTCCACCCCCAAATTATAAGAAGGTCCAAAGAGTCTCGGGGAACACCCAAGGTCATGGGCCCTTGCCCCTCATCCACTGGGGGTTCCCATTCTCCTGGCTGGTCCCACTGGGGTCACCTTCCCTTGGGGCTTCAAAGTTTGAAAATTGATTATTCAGAAACTTGATAAGAATAGAAGAAAAACAGTTGCAATAAGAAAGCTTGAGTTCAAGCCCAGTTCTGGACACTCACTGTGTGGCCTTTGGCAAGTCACCCAGCAGCTCTGGGCATCAGTTTGTCCATTGTTTTAGTGACAGGGCTGGACTTTGTCTCTGAACATGAGCCTAGCTTTGGAAATGGTCACGTTCTTTAACTTGACCAAATGTAGGAAAGTTATTCTGATGAGGAAGTTTTTAAGGCTTTATTCTATCATTCCATCTACTCTCATAGTATCTCTGACAGCGCATGGAATTAATTATCCCTGTGCTACTTACAGTTACAATAAGATGAGAAAGAAAAGAGATCTGACATTTATGAAGCACTTGCTATGTGCCAGACCCCCTTCTAAGTGTGTTCTCTATGTACTAATTCATGTAATCCTCCAACAAGCTTATAAGACAGGTGTTATAGTTCCGACACCCCCTCCCCCATTTTATGATGAGCAATGTGAGACTCTGAGAAGTAACGTAATATACCGAGTTCCTATGGCTCCGCAGCAGCAGAGCTGAGCTTTGAAGCTGGGCGGCCGTCTCCAGAGCACACGTGTTTCATAAGTAGGCCACATAGTCACAGTGAGATGGGTGAGAACCAGCCCAGAAGGGAAGATGGGGCTTGTACGTAAATTATTCTAATACAAATTGGGGAAGTGATAAGTGACCAAGAGAGAAACAGATAACATCCCTGGGGATTTGAGATGAGGGGAAGATTGCGTGCAGCTGGTCTGAGAGGGAAGTTTTATGGAGGTGACATTTTAGCTGAGCCTTGAAGGACAGGTAGGATTTGGAGCCGTGGAGATCTGGGAAGAGGGGGCAGCTGGTTCTGTTGGGGATGATAGGCAACAGAGGAGCGAGGCAGCTCAGAGGAGAGAACACTGGCCAAGCGGCTGAGGGCTGGAAACGCCCCTTTACACTGAATGAAGATGGTGGAGAGGCAGGGATATTTGGGTTGGGAGAGACACAGTCAGAAATCAGCTTCGGGAATCCAGCATCATGCACAGTCAACGGAAGCAGGGAAGGGGTGAACCTGGAAGCAGGAACAGCATATGTGCTCGGGGTTCCGGCAGGAGACTGTGCAACTCTGGGAGCTCAGTCCGTGGCTGGATGAATAAGTCTATTGTCTATGGAGGGGAGGGTGGGACCAGTGAGAGATGAAAAGGCCCCCGAGGAGGCCAGCAGCGGGAAGCTGTTATCATTGGCCTACCGGGCTAGGGCAGGCAGTTGCGTCACTAGACCCTGTGAGAGCAGGAAGTGCAGACCTTTGGAGATCACCAACAGGACATGGGCCAGAGCAGAAATGGAGCAAGAAGAGCCCCTGTCACATTTCCTGGGGCTTTTCATGGACAGTGGGCAGAGATTCTGGCAAGAAAGTGCCCACGGAAGAGACTGCAGAGGTCGGTTTCTGGGGACATGGAGCAGGACAGAGAAAGATGGAGAGAGGATGTGGGATGGGTAAGGAAAGACGAAGAAAGAAGACTCACCAGCCCAGACCAGAGTTAGAAGCTGTTGTAATGGTTTCAGAAAGAAACACTGAGAGACTGAACCAGGTCAGTTGCAGAGGAAAAGGAAGTGTTGGGGACAGATGTGCGGGAGCTTCAGAAAGGAAAGATGGCAGATTTGACAAGGGCAAAGAAGAGTTTGCATACCTGCTCAGTGCCAGCTGTACATGTACATTACAACCCAAGAGTTGTAATGGTGTCTGTGTGGGTTCCGGAGGTTGCTGAATTGGACCTTGGCCAACCATAAAAGATGACCACAGCAGCTCGGTCAGCTTTTGAACCTGCAAAAGGGTGGAGAAGAAAAGGAGCAGGTGATTTGAGCCAACTCTCAAAGCAATATTCAGATAGAGAGCTACCCCTTCATACAAAGATAATATATAGACAGACCACACAGGATGCCCCGAAGAGGTTCATAACCATAACTTCCAGAAGAGGGCTGGAAGAGAGAGTGGCTGCAGGAGGAAAAAAACAGAGATCAACCAACCTGAGAACATACAACCTCCTCTTCAGTGTCAAAGAAGCCTCAGCTAGACCAGATTCCTGCTGCCAGCCTTCATGCAGGTGATCCCCTAACAGGTGAGAAAGGTGAAGATTTTGAAGAGGAGGGTGATGGTGATGACACTGTAGCTCTTCTTGCAGAACTGGGAAAAATTTAAACAGAAAGAGCTGAAGAGTAGGCCAGGAAGGAACAAGAACAAAAAGTTGAAGAAGAAAGGATTCGAATGGAAAAAATTCTGAGTGGAAACCTCCTTAATCTCACCAGCGTATCCCAGCCTCAGATTGACTTCAAAGTTAAAAAGTGGGATGATGACGCCGTTTTCAAGAACTGTGCAAAAGGTGCAGGCGATCGGAAGGAAGGAGAAAGATTTGTCAGTAATACACTGTGATCCGAATTTCATAAAAAGTTCATGGAGAAATATATTAAATAGTACTGTTTTATGTGCTCAATTAGAGACTGTAAAATGTAAATGATCATTCTGACTTTACTTCAGTCAGTTTGGTATTTTTTTCTCTTTCCCCCTATTGGAATTGTGTATTGGCTTCCCTAATTTTAAGTTCCAAAATATCTTTTCCTTGATTGGTACCTTATTTGATAAGGACTTAGGAATCGGCTTAATCCAGTTTCCAGTCTCTAAATGTTTCCAGTCACATGTTTTTTCTTTAATACGGGAAAAGCATTCTGCCCGTAACACATATGTTTAGTTATCTAAATAACCAAATCTGTGCGTCCCAACTTTGTGGTTGAAATGTATGCAGCTTATAAAACATTGTATATTTTAAAAAACACAAGGCTTATTTTTCATGAAAAACTTGAAATCAACCTATGGCGATAGGGGATATGCTAGATGGGTTATCATGGAAGGGCCAGGACAGCAAGACCTTTTCCACATTGTCATCGCCAATCACCTAAGCACATATCACTGTGCATAGGTGTCTTGGATGAATTGCATTCCCCATCCTGCAGAGGAGGGAACTGAGGCCCAGGGAATTCCAGTTCTTTAGGGAAGGTCACAAAGCAAAATGGCAGCAGAGCCAAAACTAGAAGCTACCACCGTCCCCCACGGGCCCGGCTGGTGTGTTATGAAAGAAGACAGTTGAGCCCAGTCCAGCTGGGGAAGTCAGGGGACTCTCTCCCTTCATCCTCTGCCTGGGATGGGCCTCATCCTCTCCACATCCACTCATTCTCTATCCAGTTCCTCTGCTGCCAGGGCCTCAAGATGAATATATCTTTGCCTTGGAAAGGACACGGGAATTAATCAAGGATGGTGCCTAGCCAGGCATCCCCCTGAGCGAACCCCAGCTCTGAGTTTCCAGAGCAAGCTCTCCATTGAGCAGATTACTGGGCCAGTCGATTACAGTGACGGATTGTGAAAGAAATGATACCACTCAAGGCCCTGTAAAGCAGTTTCATTATTCTGCCACAGATTTTTGGCTATTCCTCAAGTCTGGCTTGTTTTATGTCCAATTACATATCGCCGTACATATCCCCCGTATGTTATGTTTCACATAATAAATACATGGAAAATCTTTCTCTTTTTCCATTAGCCCTGCCCAGAAATGAACAGATTTCTGGTGTGTGCTTACGCAATAAAGAAGCAGTTGTTTCAGACACCATGACACTTCATAACTGAACTTTATGGGCCCCCCTTTCTCTGATTCTGAGGGCTTGAAAGAGGGACCTCGGTTTTTCTGCATGTTGTTTCTGCTCTGGAAGCAAAGGGCGCTGGTCGGGAGCAACGTCCTGAGATGCCTGGAAACCCAGCCAGTTCCACAATCTGGGAGACAAAGGAGCTGTCAGGCTATTGGAGGGTGACATGTTGACTCCTGTGGGTGAGGTCTGGCTGCAAAGGCTTTCCTGTAGCCTTTCCTGTAGTGCTAATAGAAACACCAGAGTCTCATGAACATTGATCATTCATGTGTACCTCATCTAACAATCAGCCTACACACATTTATTAGGCACCTTCTATGTGCCCAGATCTGTTCTAAGTGCTGAGTGGGGAAGGAAAGGGGTAGATAGTGGGAAGGAGAATGCCAAAAAGTAGAGATGCAGAGATAGCTCATAATGGGGTTATGAGAGCAAGATCGGAACCAGATGGCCTGGGTTCAAGGCCAGGCTCCACTGCTTACCAGCAGTGGGATGTTTGACCAATCACTGAAAACCTCTCTGAACCTGTTTGCACATCCATTCAGTGAGAGTGCCGTGCCACAGCCTCACAGGGTTTTTGTGAAAATGAGATGAGATAGTCCAAGCCAAGGGACTGCACATGTCCCTGGTCCAGAGTGTGAGCTCAGAAATTGCCCATTATTCCTGTTATCATTATTTTCACATCATCTACCATGGGGTCCCAGCAGTGGCAGGTTGGGAACACAAAGGATACATAAGATATAGCCCTGAAATTCACTCCTGGATTGGAAGTCCAGTCACAGCCGACCAATGAGGTGAATCCTGTGGTACACAAGGAGGACAGCTGTGAGACAACCTGGTAGTGGGCCGTCATCAGTATAGAAGGACTGGGCTTCTGTGAGCTGGTGACCATGAGGGCTTCCTGGAGGATGTGGAACTTGGGCAAAAGGCACAGCAAGTGATGGGGAAAAGGGTAAACGGGGAGCATAAGCAAAAGTAGAAAGAAAGGGCACCATGTTTTGTGAGAGCATAAAACCGTTCACCATTCATGCCTTAAACGCCTATCAAGAATCTATTGCTACAAGTATTTACTAAGTGCAAGGCAGCCTTTGAGGCATGGGAACCCAGAGCTCCTCGCTCCTGGCCTAGGTCGTCAGGGCCCACACCCAGGAAGCTACAGCCATGCACCACATAATGACGTTTCGGCCAATGAAGGACCACACGTGTGACAGTGGTCCCTTAAGAGAATAATGGAGCTGAAAAATTCCTATCGCCTAGTGACACCATAGACTGCATAAATTCAGAGTGCAACACATTACTCATAGTTATTAATATAGAATAAGGGTATAAAGAAATGTTTTTGTACAGCTGTACAATGTGTTTGTATTTTAAGCTAAATGTTATCACAAAAGGGTCAAAAAGCTAAAAACCATTTAAAAGTTTATAAAGCAAAAAGGTTATAGTAAAGTAAGGCTGATTTATTATTGAAAAAGAAATTTAAATACCTTTAGTGTAGTCTAAGTGTACGGTGTTTTTAACATGAACAGTGGGGTACAGTATAGTAACGGCCTAAGCCTCCACATTCTCTCACCACTCACTCCCGGGCTCACGGGGAGCACCTTCTGGTCCCGCAGGCTCCGTTCATGGTAAGTGCCCTCTATGGGTGTACAATTTTTTATCATTTATACCATATCCTTACTGTTCTTTTTCTATGTTTAGATATATGAATACTTACCCTTGCGTGGCAATCGCCTACAGTATTCAGTGCAGTAATAAGCTGTACAGGCTAAGGAGCAATAGGCTACTCCTCACCACCTGGGGTTGGGCAAATGCACTCGCTCATGTTGGCACGATGATGAAATCACCTTACAACACATTTCTCAGAACGTACCCCTGTCTTTAGAGGTGGCATCACTTTCTCAAGTAAAGCTCTGCAGTGCAGAGGTGTGAAGGTACCATGGTCAGAAGTAGGAAAAGGGGCACAGATGTGCTCCTCTTTGACCTGGGGCATCTCTTGACCTGGACCACTTGACCATGTGATGAGAATGCACACTGAGGGCAGAGGGAGGTCAGGCTGAGCAGATGCTCCAAGCTAAACAGCCATTCCAACTGGGCCCAATAGCCTTGATGTCACACCCAAACCCATAACCTATCGAATGTTCCGTGAGGACAGGACCTTGTCTGCCATGTTCAAACATTAGCTGGTACATCATAAATGTTCAAAACTATGTATTGAATGGAGGAACTAGTCCTAATTGAATCGTGTACTGGCTGGTGTCTTCTGTTGGCCCTGCCTGGTCCACTCTTCTCCTGACTCCAGTTCAGTCTCTGCCCAGGAGACAAGTAGGCATGAACTACCTCAGTGTGCTCCCCGCCCTCTGGTTGTGCTCGGGTGACATACATATAAAAGTGGCAGATTTTTTATATATACAATCTCCACTTTAAAATGGAGTCAGAGCTGCCATCCCAGAGGAACTGCCTTGCACATCTTATGCCTCAAACCTTTGGAATGTTAAAACACAGCAAAATAACCCTTGGACTAGCCCCAATGCAGCACTGTGTCCCACAGAGCTATTTGCAAGGGTAACAAGAAAACAGGTATTGTGATCATGGGACTGATTACCAGACTGAAAATTTAAAAAACATCCTTTATTGGGCAGTATGGATTGGTAGTTACAAAACAGTCACAGGGATGTAAAGTATAACACAGGAAATAGAGTCAACACTATTGTAATAACTGTGTACAGTGCCAGGTAGGTACTGGAAATATCAGGGGAACACTTTGCAAAGCATGTAATTATCTAACCACTATGCTGTACAGCTGAAACTAATATAAAATAATACTGAGTATAAACTAGCTGAAAAAAAATTTTTTAAACATTCTTTAGAATTAGCATTAGTCTGTTAGCTTTTCCACACCGATAGAAACACCTTCCTTTTACTGATGTAATTGTTCCCTTTCCTTTTCTCATAAAGATCCTTTGCCTTTGTCTCCTAATTGGAACATTATTTGGGTTTCTACTGGAAATCAGCACTTCCTGAATAGATTTTATTTTTTAATCTCAAATAAATGCTTGTTGCCTCTCACTTTGAAAGGCCTTTTATTTTTAGGTCAACAGTTTGGACAATGGGGAGTGCATGTAGGAGATTGGAGAGAGGGGGCAGAGTGAGATCGTGGAACCTGGTTCCCTCCCTACAAAATCTCCTCTGCTGGCTGGGACCCTCCCCAGCAGCTCCGTTAACATATAGGGTCCCTCCTGGGTGCTGCCATCTCTCCCTACTGTAAGCGAGCCTCGGATGGGAACCCCTGTCACTAGCCCTGGTTTCTGCACCTATCCATTATGTATCCCCTCCACCCTGGCCACACCTCTATAAACACCCCTTTGTAAATTTAACCTCAAATTATCCCAATTTGAGCATGCCATTTTGTTCTTTTTTGAGAACAAAAAATTCTTGTTCTCAAAACAAGAATCTTGTGGCAAAATTCTAACGTACTGCCATTCCCTCCATCTCAATTCGGGGAGTCTGGTGGAAGATGTAGATGTCTGATGGACTCTTTGACCCCTCACTACTTCCCTAATTCAACCTTTTTCCCTACTCCACAAATATGGTAGAACAAGGGAGGCCCCCGCAATGCAAATGTAGAACTTACAAAGAGAATTCGAGTGAGTGAAATCACTCAGCAATACTAGTTTTGAATCTCTTCCTTTGTGCCACTGGTAGACCCAGTGGACGACTATTGCCCACACAAATGGCAGCAGAAATCAAAGAACAAAGAATGGTAGATCTGAAAGGAACCTAGAGACCATCTAGACCAATCCCTCCTTCGCCACCACCTCTCCCGACATCTCCACCCCTACTACCTCTACCCTCGCCGCCGTAATCGTGAGCTCCAAGCCACCTCCACCACCACAACTATCAAAACCATGCCTCCCGCTGCCACAGCCATTACTCCCAAACTAACACCAGCACCATCTTGACTGCCGCGACCATCGCCATGCCTAACACAAGTACCCCAGCACCACAACTGCCACGTTCAACCCCACCACACAACCTCTGAACACCAAACACCACCATTGTGTAGAAAGAAAGAATGAGAGCTTAAACGGAACTAGGGCTCAATCCTCTTAACTCTCAAAGAGACTAAGTCTCAAGTAACAGAGATTTCAGCCAGTTTGTAAACTGTAAAAGAAGAGAAGGTCTTCAGAAGGACAGCATGATGTTGAAAGGCAGTATTTGTCTCACATTGATTTTTTTTAAATATAGGCTTTATTTTTTTTAGAGCAGTTTTAGGTTCATAGCAAAACTGAGTAGGAGGTACAGAGACATCCCATATACCCATGCCCCCACATATGCACAGCCTCCCCCACTGTCGATATCCTGCACCACAGTAGTACATTTCTTATCACTGATAAACCTACATTGACAGGTCATTATCACCTAGTGTCTACAGTTTACATTAGGGTTCGTCTTGGTGGTGTACACTCTGTGGGTTTTGACAAATGCATAAAGACATATATCACCGTTAAGTATACAGAATTGTTTCATTGCCCTAAAAATCTGTGCTCCACCCACATTCATCATTCCCTCCCCCCAACCCCTGGAAACCTCTGACCTTCTCACTGTTTCCATAGTTCTGCTAATCCCAGACAGCCCAAGTTTCAAGCCATCTCCCCAGGGGATGTCTGAGTTCCCATGGATGGGAGGAGTGGGGTTGTCATTAGAGACAAGGGTTTAAGGGAGACTCCAGTGTCATGAATCTACTTGGTCACCATGGAGGTAGCCTGTGGTCCTGTCTGTATCATCCCAGGTTGAAGGGGTTGGTGAGCCTCTCTGCTTGTTCTGGACTGTTCTTACACCAGGAACCCATCTGCTGCTTCCGCAGCCTAACGGGGCAGAACTCACAATGGGGCTACTTAAAGTTGTGACCTTGCCACGCTGCAAACACTTTTATTTCTCTGGGCCTTGTTGCCTCCCCAAGATTCTCCCAAGAAAGGGAGTTATGGGTCCCCTGTGCTCCCAGGTCTCAGGTCTCAAGTGGAAAGTGGCCTTTTCCCAGGACCCAGCCATGGCATTGTGCCCTCCACCTTCCTCTCCAGGGACTATTTTCCTAGTTGAGGGACAGGGTTTTTACTCAGGATGCTTTTTCCCTACCTCTGATGCCTTTGCAGTTTCCCCTATGGTCAAGGTTTTCGTGTACGAAAGCTAGGAAGAGACTCGCTCTACTTCCCTTTGTCCCCTTCTGTCACATCCTTTCTCTGAGGCATTGAACAGAACAGGGCCTGGTGCAGGAATGGGAGAAGGGTGGAAAAGGAAGGAAATATAGTGGGAAAAATACCAGTTGGTCTTTTAAAATGTTATGTGACAGATGGTATCTCATTGAACTGCACCACAATGCTGTGATATAAATACTGCCATTACGCTCACTCTATAGAGGAGAAAACCAAGGTTTAGAAAGAGTAAGCAACGTGTACAAAGTCTGAGAAGAGGCGGTGTTGTCCTTCGAACCCTGATACTTGACCTAGCCAGTGCCCCTAACCCTGATGCCATACTTCCTGCCTGCCATCCCTCACCTGCTTCTGCCGGGCTTCTTGGGCGGCGTGTGGGCAGCAGGAGCAGGGTTCACAAGATATCTGGGTCTCCCCAGCTCCACTGACTCCTTTGGTCCTAAGAAGGCCCAGGGTCACACCAGGCTCTGAGTCCATCCTGCGGGCATCGACACACCATTTTTCTTCCGGGGCAGATGTTTGATCAGGCTGGGACTTCCTGCCTCATTCAGAGCCAGTAATCAATAAAACAAGTATCGGCTGTCATTATTTGTAATCTCCTCTGAGCCTCACAACAACCTGGTGAGAAAGCTCTTCCGAGGTTCTCCTTGACAAAGGTTAAATTGCTTGCCAGAGGTCAGGGGCAGGACGGCTGCACTGAAACACTCTGGCTCAGCTGGCAGGAGCTCCGTCCATCCTCAGCCAGGGTTCTAGGACGGCCTGTCCTCCCACTATGAGCGCAGGACCATCAGGATATCAGTCCCTGGCCTGGGCACATACCAGAGAGGCCTCCCCTTCAGCTGGGGAATGAGATACGGAGCCACAGAGCACAAATGGGGTTAAGATCCAGCCCAGCCCCCATGACACAGAATTCTGCCCACCAAGGTAGGCTTGGTGACCTGCCCTGCCACAGCCCCAACTTCACTGTCATCACCCCAGCCTGCACTCCGGCTGGACAGGCAGATGAGGTGGTCGAAAGGGCCAAGCACCATCACTGCCCCAGCTCACCTGAGGCCTGAGCAGAGCCCATGTGGAAGGACTGGGGCCCTGGTACAAAGGACATTTGTCTATGCTCAGGTAGCCCAGCAGCTCAAGGATGGTACAGAAACACAGCAGGGTTCTCCTTATATAAACCAAAAAGCTGCAGACTGGGAGCTGAGCTCTTCTGGAGAGAGCAGGACTGAAGCTTGCCTCTGATAAGCAAAAGCTTCTGCTGAGATTCCAGACCCTTATACACAGGCCCAAGGGAGGACACTTCCAGATACTAAGGAGAACAAACAGATTTTAGGCACTCTGGCCCGTTTACTCTTGATATTATAAAGACGCTAATGACAGCCATTCTCTATCCCTTATGGCTGGTCCTTCAAAGACTCTCTGATGTCTGGTTTGAATATGTCATTCAATACATTTTCTTTCTTCAGGACAGTCTCTCATTCAGACGAGGCTTCTTTTCTGTTAGTTGATCAACAAGTATTTATGGAACCCCTCGAAATGGCCAAGCAGGCGAGTCCACTTGGCAGTGGTTTGTTGACCTACCCTAGTGCCCCGGGGCCTCTTTTCAGAGGCTTCCCACCAGTCATCTGCTGAGAAGACTCATGTGCTTCCTGGAGTCCACAAGCTTCCACCTTCTACAGGCCCCACTCAACTCCAGAATCCCAACCCTCCAGCCAAGGGCGGCAGCTAGGAGAGCTGGCTAAGTGGTTCTTGAGAACCTGATGTGTGTGGCGGGGCTGGGCATGACCCCTGATGAAGCCCAGGGTTGCCACCTCCCCCCATCCCTTCTCCCTTGAGCAGTCCTTGGCTGATCTAGTCACACGCCCACCCCCAGCCCTGGCCGCTCTCATGTCCTTAATGTCCCTGGAGCTTTCTTACCATTTGGGCCTGAAACCCACTCAAGAGCCCTCCATCCCTCGCAGTGCCAAGCTCTGACACAGATTTGGCAAGGCCAGGAGTGATCTGGAGTTTGTCCTCTCTCAAAGACCCGCTTCCACTCCCCAAGGCTTTCTTATGGGCCTAAAGACCTTACTTCAGGCCTCTGGAAGAGCTGCTCCCAGAGTGGTCAGTGGGCCGCATCCATTTGAGGAATGACAAAGACCTGCAGGAACAGACCCAGGGTCTTGGTCAGGGAAGGGGTCATGTTATCCAAACCCTTAAGGCCAAACACGCCCAGCCCGGAGCCAGATAGAGTAGTTGCTGCCAAGATGCTCGCTGGGCCTGAAGCATCTTGAGGCCTCTCTGAGCCTCAGTTTCTGTGACTATAAATGGGATAAAGTCTGGAACAATGGGGTAGACCTAAGCGGTGGAGCTAGGCAGGCCTGGATTCAAACCCCAGCTCCGAGCTGCGATCTCGGGTAAGTTCCTTAGCCTATCGGGACTGCAGCTATATCGTCCATAGAGGGGGAAAGATAATAGTGCTCACCCTCTATGGCTGTTGACAGGGCTGCAGGAAATGGACATAAAGTACCTGGCGTGGAGCAGGGCTTAGCAAGCAGGACTCATCATTATTACTTCATAGGCCTGTTTTGAGGCTTTAATCCAATGAGATAATGTGAATATGTGTGCAATGGCTTGGTGAAATACAGTGTACAAATGGTAGCAATTACCACTTATCGGTGGGTCCCCCGCTCCCTGCGCCTCCTCCCCCTCCTTCTCTCTGTCTAGTTTATTTTTTTCTTCTCTGACTTAACCTCCCCTTGGCCTCTCTTCCTCTAGTCTCTTCCATCTCCTCCCCTCCCCAAGCCTTTAGAGCCAACATCCAACAGCGGTTCTCTCTTCCCTCACTCCAGGACCCAGAGTGGCTCCTGTCGTCCCTCATGTCCAAGTTCAGCAGCAGCACCGCCTCTCGTCATCCATTCTACCTCCCACCCCTCTTCAAGGCAGAGCCCGCCCCCTGAGTTGCCCTCCTCGCTACCCACCCCCACCCCAGCCCTGTGGTCTCCTTCCCATTGTCACTCACACAATCCCCCCAGCCTGGAGAGCTCTTGGTTGCTGGTTGTTCCTCTCAACAGATACGATTGCATCCACCCTTCAAGACCCAATTAAATGCAACTTCTAAGATAACAAATATGTTGCCCCATAGTTACTCTGTGGCAGGAGATTTTGAAAGGGTTCTCTCCTTGGGAACCATAATATTCTAGTTTTAGTCATAACATTCTAATTGTGTGAACTTAAGAAGCTTACCTGCCCTCTCTGAGACTACCTCGTAAGGTAGTTGTGAGGATTAAATTAAAATAGTGGTTTGTAAATTTTCTAGTGCATAAAAATGATTAATAAATAGTAGCTATTTTGTTATCCTGGTTCTTGGGCATAAAAAATGAAGCCACGCAGACCAGCTGGGAGTGTTAGGTTTCTACTGTGTATTCGGGGCTCCTTTGGTTAAAATCAATATCTTCTCACTTATCATCTGCCTGGCCAGGTTTCCAAAGCTCCATGTCACAGTATCCTTGGAGGCCTGGTCATTTAACACTCATTTATAATCGTCCTACCTGGCAGGAAGTTGTGCTAGGCATGGGACAGGGGCGGCAGGTGAGGCTGACACAGCCAAAACAGGTTCGCTGGAGAAGTGAAAAGCAGATGATAAAGACCTAGGTCCCCATGCTGGCCGGGTAGACTGGGACACCACCCCAGCTTTATCTACAATGCCCATCCTCTCCACCCCCGGGATCCATCCCTTCTCTAGCACATGCGACACCCCCTGGCTTTCCCTGCCCCACTACCCTGGCCTCCCTTCTGTCTGGTTAACAGGGACAGCTCTGTCCTGGCTCAGAGTCTTTGCACATGTCCTTGTGCACTTCCTTCTGCCCAGGACCTGCTCACTAGCCCATACACTTTCGAAGATGCAAAAACTTCTAGAGCCCGCGTCTCTCTGCCCTGTTGGATGTTCTGCTTTCTTTTAGGATGTTATGAAACAAGCTCAGGCTGGATTTGAACCGAGCTCTCTCACCTCTCAGTTAACCTTAAGCAAGTGGCAGCCCCTTTGGGACCCCACCCCCTTGGCCTACACCAAGAAGCACGATGACATGACGTGTGAGGGCACCCAGCACGTGCCAGGGGCCTGAAAACAATGGTTGACAGTGAGAGTAGAGGCTGGGAAGGTAGGGGCAAGTCAAGCGGCACCTGGCACAGGCTTTCCAGCATCTCTAACTGTCCTGCCCAGTATCCCTCCCAGTCAAAAAGATAATCCCTGCTCCCTGCAACCCTGCCCTTCTTCCCCCCTCCATTAGATTATGTCAGTGAGGCCCCTTGGAGCTAAGTGCTCTATAAATACAAGGTATTTCTATTAGATCCAGGTTGGGGAAGCTGCAAGTAGCTGGACAGGGGAAGAGGGGCTCCTGGGGGTCTGCGCCAGCAGAACTGAGCAAGGCTTCATGTGGCCCAGGTGCTATTAGTCAAAACCGACGGCTGCTGCCAGCTCCTCGGAGTTACGAGTAGCCAGGGAGGGCAGAGCTGGCGGAGTTTCCAGCTTGTCAAGGGCTCTGGACTATTTGTCTGGTACTTGCGGTTGGAATAAGCCCAGGGCACGTTCAGCGGGGTGACTTTTAAAATTTATTTTTCTCCTCATGTGTACTTAAGGGTTGGGGGGTCTTCCTGGTTCTCACTGTTTTGCACTTGTTTGCAGTCTGTTCTCGAAGACCCTTTCTCTTGACCTTGAGAAGGGACTGAAATGTGTTGGATGCAGCTACAAGGCTCCGCTGGCCGGGCACTTTGGGGCCTCTGACCGAAGGCTCTCAGGAGCGCTCCTCTCCCCCACTCCCTCCTGGGATGACCTCTCCCTGGGACAGACGGGAGCCACAGCCTCATCAGTCTTCTCTTCCTCTGAACATCAGCCTGGCTTTTTCTCTCTTGCTGGTCCGGTTCCCCACTACAGTGCACACGGTACCTGGGGGAAGGACGTAAAGGGAACCTTTAATCCACCTTGCATTCAGGCGAACACCCACACCAGGAGATCCCGCCCGCTGAACACAATCCACTGGTAGATCTTAGTCTGACCTGGTAGATCTCTCTGTTTCTCCTCCAGCCGATCACCACCAATGCGGCCACACCCCTGTCCACACCTCATCATCACTATCAACCCCTCCCCACCCTACATTGCCCCATCGCTCCCTCCCACTTCAACCCTCCAGGAGCACTTATGCTGCTGATGCAGTCCAAAGGAGCCCTTTGTCAGGAAAACTTCAAGGAAGAGCATTCAAAACCAGGGATGACAACCTAGGAGCGGGGAAGCCCTGAGAAGTTGAGTTTGAATAGGGTCTGCTCAGGGTGCTGGGGTGTAACAAGCCTTGTCTGTGAATGGGATGAACTCTGCGCCTCATACTTCACGTCCCCCAACCCAAAGGTTGGACAAGGCTGGCCTGATTGATCTGTGAACGCCCACTCTAAATGTGTCTGGATTTCAAGTAGCCCTTTGTCATCCAAGAGGAAGAGCTATGAAATTGCTCATGGGGCCCAGAAGGATATTCCCGGTCCTCAAGAAGTTCATAGTATCTCAGAAGAGACAGAGCAAACAATAATCACAGGAATAAGTAAAAGGTGAACGAAAGGAGAGTCAGGGGAGCGGTGGGAAGTGGGAGGAGGGAAGTCTGACCTCATGGGGCGATGGGGAAGCCTTTGCTGAGGAAGTGAAGAGTTGCCTGTTTGAGGCCTCCCATCTCCTGTCCCCACTGTCCTGGCCCTTGTCCGAACGCACTCCCCAGCCTCCCTACAGGCACTGCCTGCCGAGAACACGCCCACAACTGGAGAGGACCTCCTCCCAGCCGGACATCACACTCACGGGATCGCCAATGGCTAACTTACTTAACTTCTCTAAGCCTCAATTTGTTCATCTGTACAATGGGCCTGCCTCAGATGATTATTATGAGGTTTAAGCAAGATCAAGTGGGGGTCCTTTGTGAGCAGGAAGCATGGGGGATGAAAAGGTTCTCATGTCTGAAGGCAGGAGATAAAGGCCAGGGAGATTTTCTTTCAGAAAACCCCACCCCCAAACACGCCAGTTTCACTCAGTGACGTCTCTCTGAGTGACTCAGGAGTGACCTAAGTCAAGGGGCGGGGGCGATGCTTGAAGGATCTGGGGCGGAAAGGGAAGAACAGGGTCGTTCTTACCCTGGGAGGGACTTGTCCAACCTTCCTCCAGGGTGCAGATGACTGGAGACAGCAATGTGGGCTGACTAGGAGACCAAAGGAGCCAGACAGAGAGACAGGAAGGTGTGCACTAAGATAGGAGTGAGAGGAGCCAGCCAGGTGGTACGGCGCAGGGGACCCCTGAGCCTGGCCCCAAGTTAAATATAACCCCAGTCCATTGTTTCCTCAGTGATTGTATTTTGCAGTTTTCCCTCTTGAGAGGCAGCCTAAACGAGGAACTGGCCAAGTCAGGGGCCGCCTGGAAGTTCTAAGAACACAATTGTTTTCGTGATGAAAATTAAAATTGTATATTTTTTAAGTTTAAAAAAGCAAACACTCCAAGGTCATACATTGGCCCCGTGCCTGCTGGAATCCGGGCTTGTTTGCTATTCTTCCTCAAGGTGCCTGAGTCTGGGGGCCCAGAAACAAAGGTCAGCTGGGGGCCATTGACTGAGAAATGCATCCAGTGGGACATTCAAGACCTTAAGAAACAGCTCGCCCTGGCCATCCAAGCCCCCGACAGCTTGCAGGCCCGAGGGCGGCTCGGAGGACAACCTCAGTGGGTGTGTCCAGCTTAGAGCTCAGATGCAGGGAGACCCTCTCACCGCCTCACTTCAAGGGAAGCCTCCCGACCTAGAAACAAGGCTTGCTGGCCTGGGGTGACCTGGCCTGGGTGTAAGGGGCGGGGCCCCCACTCAGGGAGCAGGGCCCAGAGCCCCCCTTTCCCGAAACAAGAGCGCTGTGAGGAGGAATAAAACCCCTCATGGCGTGTGTGCATCGTGCACTGGCTTTTCCTGCATCTGTGTTTCTCTCTTTGCTCCCCGACCCTCTTTTTCTCTTTTTGTTTCTTACTCTCTGTTTCTAGCTCTGTGTCATTCTCTCTGTCCCTTTCTGCCTCTCTGTCTCTCTGTCTCTCTCTCTCTCACACACACACACACACACATACACCCACACACACTCGTTCTCTCTCATATTTTTGCTCCTCAGAAAATCTCTGTTGAATTAAAGAGTCTTCATCCCATTTGACAGATGGGTGCTGCTGAGAGCTTGGTTGGGGTCAGCCAGTGGGAGAGCCAGGTCAAGAATCCAGAACTTGCGCGTCTCGGGTGAGCTGAGCGCTCCACTTCCCCTCCAAAGTAGGGTGACTTGGAGGAGGCGGAGGAGACCCCCTAGTGGGTCCCCATGCACTTCCCCTCCCCTCCCCCAGATCTCCATGGCACTGTCCCTTCCCACCCCACTGTCCTGGGGGTGGAGAAAAGGGCTCTCTTTCCTTCCGCTCCTACTACCCCATGTCCCTCCTCAGCTGGGGTGGCGCAGCCTATGCACTTACCCTCTGCCCGCTCTCTGACAGCCCTGGCGGGCTTCCCCTCCTCAGCTCTCTGGGGACAAGGGCTTAGCGGTCAGAGCGGCAGGTTCACAGAGCTGCGTTCCTGGCAACCGCAGCTGAGTGCCCCTGGCAGGAGAGGCTCCACCAGCCCCTGCACACCCCAGTCTACTTTTGCAGGCAGAGACGCTGAGTGGGACGGGTCCCGGGCACCCATCCCGCCTTATAAACATGGCAGTCCTCTTTGTGTCAGCCGAGGAGCCAGAGCCTAGAAGGGGCAGCCGAGGAGGCCCTGAAGTGAGCCAAGAAGTTGTAGACAAGTTTTCCGCGTAGAAGAATATACACATAAATACCAACAGCGAACCCTTCTAAGCAATTTACACATTAACTCATTTAATCCTCACAATGGCCCGATTGTTACCCCCGTTTTACGGATGAGGGAACCAAAGACCAGAGACGTGACATGATTTGCCAAGACCCCGGGATGCCATGCAGGCTGGCTCTGAAGGCTGCGCTCCCAGGCAGGTCCCCGTGCCAGCTTGTGAGCCGTCTGAAAAATAGACCGAGCTCTGTGTGACACTGGGATGGTGTGAACAGGGCCAACTCCACAGGTGTGCGACCGCGGTCCCACCGGGCCCCAAACTGGCCTTAATGCTCTGAACTGGCAATCACGAAACTCTGAATAATTTTTTTTTTAAAGGGCCTGGCATTTTCCTTTGGCACCGGGGTCCGTAAATCATGTAGCCGGTCCTGGGAACGCAAGCCATGCCAGTCAAGGTCATTCTCCGAGGGGAAAGGTGGCTGCTTTGCTCTGGCCGCCCTTCCACTTCTCCTGGTTCACCCCACGTGCTTTCTCTAGCTCCCTCTGGGTGTCTACTGGGGGCTACTTGTGCTCCCTCAGTCTGTGTCTTCTTGGAACAATGCCAACATCAGAAACCCCAAACTCTCCATCCTGCTGCCCAGCCCAGAAGCCAGTCCTTGAATGAATCCCTGTGGGAGAGGGGAGAAAGGCCCTGATTGGCCGGGGTGGTCCCACCTGAATGGCCAGGAGTAAGAGTTGGCAGTGAGGGAGGAACAGCTCTCAAAGGAAAGTCAGGGGAGCGGAGTACAAGCTGGTCAGGCCATCGTAACAACCAACATTCGCTCCATGCAGCCTCGCTGACCCCCGCAAAAGGCCACCCCCTCCTCTCTGGGGCACAGATCCCTCCACGCACCCCTCCACTGCAGCAGACAGAGGTGCCCACTAGATGCCTACAGGCGTGAGCTTTGCCGGGGGGACCACATCTCACTCACCTGAGTGTCCCTGCGGCTGCTGAGGGTCTGCAGCACAGTCACTGCTCGGCACACGTTTGCTGGATGAGGGCATAAATCAGAAAAGAAGGCCTTGGATTGTTCCGGAGCACGGGCTTCAAGATCTGCCTCATGTGTCAGCTGCCTCCGGGAGCAGGAGCCTGCGTCATTTAGGACTCGTGTTGGGAGTGAAGTGGCAGCAACAGCAAAGCCATCCCAAATGGACTAGTGAAAAAGGAACCCACACTATTCACCCAAGGCGGCAAGTTCAGAAGCAGAGTGTATCTTGGGACTGGTTTGACCCAGTGGCTCAAAAATGTCACTAAGGATCTGTTTCTTTCTTTTGCTGCTCTGCCTTTCACATTATCCTTACCCTAAGGCCAACTTCCTCGTGGTCTCAAGGTGGCTTCCAGAATCTCCGATGATCACACATTTATCTCACATCCAGAAAGGGAGCCAGTAAGCAACTCGGTCTCCAAGGAATCCAAGTAAAATCCCAACAGTCACTCAGACGGACACCTACCCAGCCACCAACAAGTGGCTGAAATGGCTGTGGCCGGGGGACAGACCATGCTAATTGACTTAGGCAATAACAGGGTTTATTTCTGCCTGAAGCTGGAGCCAAGTCCACTGTGCCCGAGGCATCGGGTCCTGTGTGCAGATCTCTGTGGATGCCCAGTTGAGGACAGGGTCCCGTCAGAGAAGCAACAGGGCAGGCAGAGGCAACCATCGAAAACCTACTACACCCTCTCCAACTCTGATCACCAAGACCCTGACCTCCGAAGAACCTGTTCCCTCCTCTACCTATGCGGTAGCACCCGCCCCCTTATCTGTAGCAGATACATTGCCAGCCCCCTTGCCTGGGTGAGTTCCTGAAATTGTGAATAGTACCAACCCTGTGTATACCAGTATGGTTTTTCCTGTGCATACATGCCTTTGTATTTAACAGAAGCACTGCGCAGTTTCCCTCTGGCATATCTGAATAGTCGCCATCACTATTCTTGCACTTTGAGGCCATTATTAAATAAAATAAGGGTTACTTGAACACAAGCACTGCGATGCAGGGACACAGTCAGCCCGATAGCCGAGACAGCTACGGAGCGGCTGACGGGTGGCAGCATACACAGCAAGGACATGCTGGACAAAGGGGTGATTCCCGTCCCAGGCAGGAAGAGCGGGTGGCGTGAACAGCGTGGGATTTTATCGCATTACTCAGAACAGCACGCTATTGCAAACAAATAGTTTATTTCTGGAATTTTTCACTTAATACTTTTGGACTATGGTTCACCACAGGCAACTGACATCTCAAAAAGCAAAACGGATAAAGCGGAAAAGGGGGACTGCTGTACAACTGCCACACGAGGGTGGATGTGGGTGTTTCCCTAGTTGTCTGCCACGTCAGACTGCGAACTCGTTGAGAGCAGGGACCCCATCTTATCTATTCCTGTGTTCCTTGTGTCTCGGGACCTCGCCGAGGGCGGGGCACTCCATGGAAACAGTTTCATGGGAATCCAGAGCAGGGTTCTCATGAAATAGACGTCTCTCTGCCCAAAGAGGCCATAGCAGCTTCCTGTTTGCTTTAAAGAATGTGTGTGTAGCCTTTTCCTCGCACGATTTCTTAACTTGATCTTTTCCATCCGGAAGGACAGCGCCCACAGCTCCAGGAAGCGGGCGCGTGCGCTGTGCTGCCCCTGCTTCCCGCTCAAGCACAGACGGGGTGGGGGCACGCAGGCCCTCTTCCCCCACCGGGGTGCCCTCTTCCCCCTCGGGGTCGGCGTGGACATGACGCTGGGGCCGCTCCCTGGCCCAGTCACCACATCCTCGCACAAGAGGCACTGAAATGTCACAAGAAAGCCGACAGCTCAGAGTTCTGTACATCACAAGCGTGGACTGGGGGCTGAAGAACGGTGTCAGGAAAACCAGCCACAGTGGATCAAAGCGTTCTTCCCGCTTTGGAGGATACCCCCAGAGCAGGAGCTCACCACACGCTGCTCCCAGGAGGATCCCAGAGCTCCAGATGGGAGGCAGGCTGGCTGGCCAAGCCACCCTGTCTCCTTCGTTAAGTTCTTTGTCTAATCCCTGGGGCTCTGATCATGGCGGGAGAGCTGCAGCGTCGCCCCCTCCCCTCGGGCTTTGCCAGGCCTGTCTCAGGGCCCGGGGGCGGGGGTGTAGGGGGTGTGGTGGAAAGGACCGGTGTCCAGATCCCAGCCTCTGCCAGCCTCCAAGCCTCAAAATACAAGTGAGGACACTCAGTCACTTGCCCAAGGGGACCTGGGGCTTGTGACAGGCCACTGTCCAGGCCTCGATTGCCCCTGTAAACCAGCTGTACAACCACTGGGGCCGGTTGGGGTGGGACCTGGGTCAGAACTCAAGACACCGTTAGAAACAGAGCAAACTGCAGCCCCGGAAACACTGCTGCCCTTCCTGAAGGAGGCTGGAGGCTCCGCCTAACGCTCAACGAATCTCTGTTTCGCTGCTTGGAAAGTATAGACTGGGAGGGACACGTGGCACAAGCCCCAAGGTGTGAAGCAAGCAATGAGGGGTGTGCAGAAGCCCCACACCTGGCGTTTGAGGAGTGTGACGGGCGGCCCAGTTCCTCCTCACCTTCTAGGCCTTTCTCAGGGCAGGAAGAGTAGGAGCTGGTTGCAAGGAGAGGGAAGCTTTCTGGGGTTCAGGGAAAAGTCGCGGGGAGGAGGAGGAAGGTCTGTGTTTTGGTCTCTGAGTAGAGGTACAGGCAGGCGGGTGAGGCTCCAGACCCCCTCAGCCCCCAAAGACCTGGCTAAGCCACAGCAGCCACACACGGGGCCTCCGGACGAGGACCGGGAGCCAAGAGGTCTGCTGCGAGTCAATGGCATTTGCAAACTCTCTTAATGAGCATCTCTGGGGACCCCTCTGGCTCTAAAGCCCCAGGACTCTAGCCATGATGGGGCAGAACTCCAGGCTTGAGGTGGGGTCGCTGAGAGGTAAAAGGTGCAGTTAGCTATAACGTCCAGAATTGCAGAGGGTCATCCCCTCCCGGCAAGCCACAGCCAGGGAGAAGTGGCACCGGGTAACAGCAGAGGGTGGTGAAGGTCTCTAGCCAGATTCCACGTGGCCAAGAGAAGCAGGCTGTGTACAGCCCACTTTTTAGTTTGCTTTCATTTATTTTTAGATATACTATAATATTATATTCGTTTCAGGTATATAACATCATGATTCGATATTTGTAATATATTACAAAATGATCACAAGTCTAGTTAACATCTGTCACCATACATTACCGTACAAAAACTTTTTTTCTTGGGATGAAAACTATTAAGATCTACTCTCCTGGCAACTTCAAACAGACAATGCGGTAGCAGGAACTGTAGTCAAACCCCACTTTTCGGAGCCAGTTTTTATTCTGGGCTTTGTCCTTGGGGGTCAGGGTCCGCCAGGGCTTCGGCCTGAGGAAGGTTAGCCGGGGGTACCCAGTGGGGTCAGATCTCCAGCTCAGGCCACAGACGGAGCCGGCCGCTTCCCCATAGGGCCCACCGCCAGAAACGTACACTGCCAGGGCTCATCGGAGCTTACATTTTTTTGTGGGAAAATTCTTCGGCTTACTTTGCGTTTGTCCCCACAGGCTGCTCCCCACCCTCAGTGCACACACAGACGCACTCTCATAAAACACAACCATAAAACACACACGCATGAGCCCTTTTTATACCTCTGGGGGGTCCTGCCATCCTTCTGAGTGTACCCACAGTCCTTCTTAGACTGTTTTATGTATTAGGTATAAAAATTATATATGTATTTTGATTCTGCCCTGTCCACCTAATATATCGCATGCAGGTTTGGGTGTATAAATATTGTTTGATAGCACCGGCTATTTTAAAAGAGAACAAGTGGAGGAGGCGACGTCTTGCTTCCAAATGACTCTTGGATGGCATAATTCCAGGTCCTGTCACCTGAGGGTAGAGTGGGGAGGGAGAGAGCGAAGCCTGAAAGGGCCAACTCTGCAAAGCTGCCAGCATCGAACCCACCACACAGGGAGCGCCCAGGGCCCACATGGCAGCAGCTAGCCTTGGTCTTACACCAAGGGCCTGCTCTGTCTTCCTCTCCACCCCACCTTCCCTCAGATGGGGGAAACACACGGGGATAAGCCTGGGAAATTTCTGGAGCGGGGCCTCTCTGCTCTGACCCCAGAGGCACCCCTGAGCACACATTTGGCTTCAACCATGGAGGAAGCAACACCCACCCTCTTCAGATGGGGGCAGATCCCAGATGTAGAGCTGGTGGGCAGGGGGTCCTCAAAAAAAAAAGACAGACAGCCAAAATCAAAATTAGGTAGAAAAGCGAAAACTTATTTAGAATGAGAGAAATCAAAACAAATTATAAGTTTTAAAAAGCTGACAAATTCCACAAATGTCACGAAACCCAAAACACTATTCCAAGTGAGCTTCTTTCTTTAATATCGTTTTTATTGTTTATTCTACTACAGTTGTCCCAGTTTCTTTTTTTTCCCTTTTACACCCCTCCACCCAGCCCTCCCCTCTTGTCCACGGTCAATCCCCTCTCCATTGTCCCTGTCTGTGAGTCATTCATTCATGTTCTTTAATTAGTCCCTTCCCTTCCTTCCCTCCCCCTCTCCCTCCCCCCTCTTACAGCTCTCAGTCTGTTCCATGTTTCTATGTCTCTGGTTCTATTTTTTTCACTTATTTATTTTGTTCATTAGATTGAAGTTATAAGTGAGGTCATATGGTATTTGTCTTTCATGACTGGCTTATTTCACTTAGCATAATAATCTCCAGTTCCATCCATGCTGTCGCAAAAGGTAAGAGTTCCTTCTTTCTTTCTGCTGTGTAGTGTTCCATTGCGTAAACATACCACAGTTTTTCGATCCAATTACTGATGGGCACTCAGGTTGTTTCCAACACTTGGCTATTGTAAATTGTGCTGCTATGAACATTGGGGTGCATAAGTTCTTTTGAATTGGTGTTTCAGGATTCTTAGGGTATATTCTCAGCAGTGGAATCACTGGGTCATAAGGTAGTTCCATTTTTTATTTTTTGAGGAAATTCCGAACTGTTTTCCACAGTGGCTGCTCCAGCCTGCATTCCCACAACCAGTGCACTAAGGTTTCCTTTTCTCCACATCCTCTCCAGCACTTGTTGTTTGTTGATTTGTTTATGATGGCCATTCCGACTGGTGTGAGGTGATATCTCATTGTGGTTTTAATTTGCATCTCTGATGGTTAGTGATGCTGAGCGTCCTTTCATGTGTCTATGAGCCCTCTGTATGTCCTCCTTGGAGAAGTGTCTGTTCAGGTCTGTTCAACATTTTTTAATTATGTTGTCTTCCTGGTGTTGAGTCACATGTATTATTTATATATTTTGGAGATTAAACCCTTGTCTGAGGAGAGGAGGGAATGAGAAAAGAAAGGCATCCTTAAGATGTCTAAATTTTTGGCAAAATGAAAAAACTTGACCTCACGACTGTAACAATTCCCAGCTGAGCTAACGCTGGCCTACCACACCTGCTGTGTGGTACACCTGGTGAACAGAACTTCCAAGCTGGACTGCCTGTGCGTGGGTCACGGGGTGAGCTGCTTTTAGACTGGGGGACTGGAGCCTGCCACCAGCCCTCACCCCAGCCCACAGAAAGGCCTCCTGCTTGTGCTCACCTGGGCTGAGGGGGCTCTAGCCTGTAACACATTCACAGATGACCAGCTCGAGTTCTAAGGCCTGTTACCCTGGTGAAAGAACCCCTGGGCTGTGTAAACAAGGAGGTTCCTGGAAGGGGCTGGGGAGAGCTCTCCTCACCCCCCTCCCCGCCCCCGTCACTCCCAGCCCCTCTGTCCCCTCTGGTAACATCCTTTGTCCCCAGCTGTGACTCTAAGTGACTCTCTGCATCCCAATCTACTCTCTAAACCCCCTTCTTCTATCTGTAGTACATGTTCTCCACCCCCTAATTGATCTATTTGGTGAGCATGGGGGGAACACCTGTAATTAATCTCCTGCCTTAATTATTGTAATGGCTCTCAACTTGGGGGGCAAAGGGGCAAAAGGTGCTTGATATGTTTTTGTGGTGACAAACACATTCTCTACTGGGCAGAGAAAAAAGAGTCCGGTTTGGGATTTGGGGCTGTGGAGACATTTATAACCCCAGAGACATTCTGCTGCTACAGATGCATGAGTTGGCTGCGGGGTTACTTGGACCCTCGCCCTCTTCCTCTCCCCTTAAGATCCTCCGGTCTCCTCACCTCCCTTTCTCCAGTCCTTTTCCCTCTTATAACCTGCCTCTTTTATCTTCATTCACATCCCTCTTTTCCCTGCCACGCCCCTCTCGCTGCCTCCAATGCCACAAGGATTCTTAGGGTTGGCATCCATTGGCCACCTGAAGGGAGGCAAGGGGCCTGAAAGGGCATTGTGGGAAGACAAGAGACCCAAGCCAGCTTTGGTTCTCTGCGGGGTCCCCTCAGCTGGCCTTCGGGAGTGCCTCACTTGCCCTATGGGCGTATAAGAAGGTTACCCAGAGAACTTGAAGAGACAACATGCTTCCCAGGCCTCACCGGCCTACAAGGGGAAGTCCTTTGGGGAGGCTCCCAGGGCTGCAGCCAGAAGGGAAAAGGCCATTTGGGATAGCAGAGTTTCTGGAAAGGAGGATGGAGATGAAGCTAAGAGGAAAAACAGTCCCACAAATCACTTTTCAATAAGGTAAGAGTCTCCATGGCAACCTGCCCAGGGCTGAGAACCACAGAGGCAGGAGATGCACTGTTGCCATGGAGACCACATCCTAAAAACCCACTAGTATGGGTCCCTGTTAGCCTTTGCAGATGAGGTGCTGAGGGTAGGGGCTAGACCTACAGGGTCCCTCAGGGGAAATGGGGTGAGGAAGAGAGTAGGGAAAGAGGGGAAGGAGAGAGGGGAAGGGAGAGAGAGAGAGAGAGGCCAGGGCTAGAAGGAAGGAGGAGTCTCTAGCAACAAGGCTCCAGGAACCAGACAGCCTCTCAGGGGGACCCTAAATTCTCCGGACTTTGCCCGGCAGAGAAAGTAGTGCCCTGTGCACTAACTATTAGCACATGGAGTCAGCGAAGTGAGCGCAAGAGGCCTGAGCTGGAGCCCAGGCTGAGTCTCACGCCAGTAGAAACTGAGGCACCCACCGATCCTCGTTGTTCTTATTCCATCGTTATTCAAGATGAGCACACCCTGGGGTGCCTGTCTATTGACCACAGAACCACCCCCGCCAAGGATCTGGAAACAAGGGAACCCAGTTTGGAGCCTCCAGTCCCTCCTTGCCCCAGGAGGCCCAGCACAAGGCTTCCAGAGCAAGGGTGATTGGAAGTGGGCTTCAGAGCCAGCCGCTTGCCCTAATTACTCCCAGACACAGGTTTTCAGTTCACCATTTTCTGAGAGCAAAAGTGGCCACTGGGTTCCTAGTGCCACCTGCTGGTGACCACTGGAAGCAAGGCAGCAGGGACCAGTTTGGTTGGTCCTAGAGTAGCCTCTACCACTGAGGCTCATGGACTTCTTCAAGCCAGGCGTCAAACTGGTACCCCCCTCCAAACCCGCCTCGAATGGCCTGTGGGCCAGATGAACTCTTCAGTCAAATGAACCACAGGACTTATTCAGCCTGTGGTCTTGGCAAGTCAGTTCCCCCTGTGGGCTTCCATGTCCCATCTGGTCAAGAGAAGTGTTGGACTAAACGGCGGCTCAGGGCTCTCTGAAGCATGGGCAGTCTGTGATTCCTTGACTCAAGCCAGAATTGAATTCCTACCTGGAGTTCTTCGTTGAGTTTGAAGGGAGTGACCAGACCCCTCCCTAACGTTTCTCACTACTGCTCCTTGGGCTGGGGGCTCTGTAAGCTCCGCATGGCTCAAGGGCAGTCTGGCCCAGGAGGGTACTAGAGTTTTTCCACCACCTTCCCCTTACCGGGGCGGGGCGGGGGGGGTGGGTGCCACTGATACGGAGGCAGAAGCGTAAGCACCAGCACACACGGCACCCTCTGCAAGACATGGCCCAGGCACCTGTAGCCCCACCTGGCCCTCCTGCAGGCTGAAAAACTTCTGGACCCACAAGGGCTCCCAGAAATCTGTTAGAGGAGGAAATCTGGGGAACCAGTGCTTTCCCGATTGATGTCAGTGCCCACCATCTCTAAACACGGAGCGGGGGGTTCCTCAGTTTTCTACAGAGAGATGCCACTTTGGGACGCAAGGCCAAATGCATAAGGCTTCCTGAGAACCTGTAAATGCATCTACAACTGCAGAGCTATCTGCTGGCAATCAAGAGAGACAGGGCTGTGGGGATCCTCCCGGCCCCCAAAGGCAGGAAGTAAGTGAAGGGGCTTTGAGTAGGGAGAGCCAAGTTCAAATCACAGCTTTCCCACTTAGTAGTTCCATGGCCTTGTGCCTTTTTCTCATTTGTCATTTGGAGATAATAGCAGTACTCACTCTCAGGGTTCTGGTGAGGATTAAGTGAGATAATGCATGCAAAGCCCTTGGCACAGGGACTGGCCCAAGCAGCACTCACCATCACGGAGTCAACTCAGGGGACTCTGGATCTGGGCCAGGCCAACTCTGACTCATCATAATGTCAAGAACACATTGACAGTGTTCCTCTTATCAATAACTATTGATAGAACACCAACTATGTGTCAGGCATTGTGTTGGACAGCAGGGCTAGAGAAACAAAGACAGATATGATGCCAGTCTTTGTGAAGCTTCTAGTCTGATGAGAGGCAAAGGAGAGTGTTGGGTGGATGTCAAACAAATAATGACAGAAGGAATGAATTACTCTGCCTTTTGAATGGAAAAAAAAACAAAAGGTGCCTCTTCCTGCTGAGCGCTGACAGGGATGAAGATATGATGGCTGGAGCTGAGCAGGCATTGTGAGCCACAAGGCCGAGCTGCTGGATAAAGGAGGCGCATGCATGCCCGATAACTTTGTGAAGGTGCCCAGCCCCCACTGTGTTGTCCACTTCTGGCTTCTTTTTCATTTTCCCCTTGGAACATGACCTTTCTCTTCTTTAAGAACAGTCTTATTTTAGTTTTTCTGTCCTTGTCCTCAAAAGCTCTGAACCACTGAACTGGAGTTAGTAATAAATGTGCCGCCTCCCCAGTGGACTGTAAGAACCTTGGGAGCAGAGGGTATAGTGTCCAGCCCAGCGCTTTCCTCAAAGGCAGCCCTGTTTTCCACAAGCGATCTCCGTAGCTGTTTGCAGAATTAGCTTAGTTGAGTAGGAAGCAGTTGACGAGAAACATAAAAACCATTGCACGGATAAAGGGGGGTTGATGTAAATCTGAGCGAGAAGCCTGACCATTTCAAAAGGTGTCTGAAGACAGAGCTAGAGGGTGGGACAGAGACACTCAGCAAGCAAGGACAGGACCTAGCAGAACAAGAGCTGAAGGACTTGGACTCAGGGAAAGAAATGACCTCCAAAACAAAATACTTTTGAGGGGTTAGAGGGCTCCTCTGGGGTAGCTTCAGCTTCACCCTGGCCTTGAGTGTAATGTCAAGGGAAGATCTGAGTCTTAGGCAGCAGAGCGACATGGATTTAAACCCTGCTGTGCCACTTACTAGCAGGTGAGCTTAGTAAGTTGTCTGGCCTCTGTGACTTTCAGTTTACCTATAAAACAATTCACATAGATGAAATCCTCCATACGCTGCCTGGCACAGGGGAGGCAGCCAATCAACGGTAATAATGGCCAACGATCTATCGGGTGCTGTAGTGGATGGACTGTAGGTAGCCCTGTGATTCCAGCCTCCTGGTATCCAGGCTCATCTCCTCCCTCTGAGTGTGGGCGGGACCTGTGACTTGCTTCCAACAAACAGGATGTGGCAAGGAAGACAAGATGTCACTCCCGTGATTATATTACATTATATAAGACTCATTCCGGTTAGTGGACTTGCACTAGAGTCTCTCTCCGTTGCTGGCCTTGAAGAAAGAGCTGCCATGAGTCCTATAGCTGCAAGAAAGTGAAATCTGCCAATAAACAGCCCAGGGAGTGTGGCAGCGGAGCCTGTAGACGAGAACCCAGCCCTGGGGCTCCTGTTTGTAGCCTTGCAAAGGACCTGGCTAAGCCATGCCCAGAAACTGTGAGACAGTGAACATGTGTTGCTTTAAGTGCTAAGATTTTGGTAATTTGTCACACAGCATAGAGAATGAATATAAGTGCCATATCAAGAATATTTTGCACAATACTTAAGGAATACATCACTTTACTTTTGTCTGTATATCCACCCTAAGAGGGGGTATTATTACCCCCATTTATAGAGAGGAAGCTGAGGCTTGGAGAAGGGACTCGATTGCCCAAAGCCACGTAGCAACTGCATGATGAAGAGCCTTGAGACTGGCCTGTTGGTAGTGGCATTAGCCTTAGCCTGCAGGGTGCTATGTAGCTACATAAAGGCCTTTCGGAGAGTATGCCCTGCCCAGTTCTCCGCAAGCCCCATCACCCTCTATTGCCTGGTACCCAGCTGCTTCACATGGTTCTCTCAGCCGCCTGCTGGGCTCCTGAGGGCCTTGGAATCTCCACCCCCACCCCACATAACCAGGGCACCAGGAGTCAGAGCTCAAGGAGAAGAGGCCCTGTTTCCCCAAGGCCTTGGGGGCAGAGGACCAGAGCCTAACTCCCCTGAGAATGAAGCAGAGGAAACAATGCTGCACCTGCTTCCTGGGCTGTGAGGCCCCACGTGTCACAATGTGTCACTGCACGCACTGCACCCTCTGCACCCTAGGGCTGGGCCTGGTCTAACAACGCAACTCCAAGGAGAGGAACAGGGACACATGGTGACTACAGCCTTAGAGGGGACCCACCAGCACCAGGAGCAGGGGCAACTCGGGGGCCGGGGGAGAGGAGAATTCTCATCTGGTGGTCTCTGTGGGAGGGTTGCTGCACCATTTGAGAGAGAGAGGGGGAAGCAGCAGGTGTCACATGAGCCCTAGGCGCCCTGACTGGGGGCTGCATTGACACTGTTCACCCAGGTTCTTTCCTTCCTTCCCTCTTCCCTCCCTCCAGCCCTCCTTTCCTTATTTCCTCCCTCTTCTTATTCCGCTGCACAGGCTGGGGGTGTGTGGGGAGCCCGACTCTCTGCACTTATAACTTGAGAATTAAGCCTGAGGGCACAGGTGACATTTTTTCCCCCCAACCCCACTGGAAGTAACAGGATCCAACCCAGACAAGGCAAGAAGGGTGAGCTCTGGCCTGAGGGGGTCGCCCTTCTCCTTTGGTTGGGCTGGTCGCATGTGCCTTCTTATGTAATTCACTCAACAGACACTAAGCTCTGTCTGCAGGCCTGGTCTTCATCAGGGGCTGGAAGGACAAAAGAGAACCAAGTACAGTCCCTGCCTCAAAAACTCAGTATCGTGTGTGAGAGGTCAGGCACCACAGACCCACTCCCCAGGAGCGAGCCACCTGCAGAAAGGCTGGCCCCAGCTCTGGGCCGGCTCCTGCACTCAGGTATAAAAGCTGCCCGTCAAGGTCAATCTGTCGTGTAGCTGGGGCTGAGAACCATTGTCGCAGGGAAAGGAACACTTTATCCAAGGCACCCATGGTTATCTTGTCCCTTCCCTTACTGATGGCATCTGGATTTTAGTCCCTTCATCAGAAGAAGGCAGTTTCTCAGGATTAGCTGAGCTCAAAGCTGCAAAAGAAACACCACCGCCCAGATCGCTGATGACGCCAGCACAGGCCAATGCCTCGGACGCAAATTCCCTAAGTGCGGTGCGCTGGTAAGTAGCCATACTGGAAATATTTTCGGGTATTTTTTTCTCCTGATATTTCAAAAGCTGATGACATTTTGAATATTCTTGGCTTGAGACAGCCAGTTTTCAGCAACAAGCGTGCAAGAAGTGATCTGATACCAACCATCATCCATGGCTCACTGCTGTGCTCCAGGCACTGGGCACACGTCTGCCAGGTGGACCTCACAGCTGCCCTAAATGACACTTCATTCCCCTTTCACAGATGAGGAAACTGATGCAAGATAAGCAACTTGCCCACAAGCACACAGCTGGCAAGTGGAAGATCTATCTGACTCTCCCACACCTTATTCCTATGAAAAAGACAAAGGACACCATGTCCCGAATGACACTGGGTCACAAAATCACATTTATCAAAGCAAACTGGGCCAAGTGAAGACACGTGAACGTAAAGGTGCTGGTGAGCATCACACTGGGCAGGGCTGCACTCGACACAGCCACCCCAGCCTAGTGAGAGCCCAGCCTCAGAAAATGAGCAAGCCGCTCCCTCCGAGGCCGCCTCATGTGATGACACTAAACCTGGACTAGAAAACAACCAAGTGCCAGACTCCTCATTCTATCTCCTACCCTGGAAGCTCAAGTACCAGGGCATCTGTCTCAAAACAGGACCTAAGGACCTTGGCTGCAGAGCCTCTCCTCTGCAGAGAGCAACCTTTAAACTCTCCAAGTCTCAGGTTGGCCATCTGTGAAAAGGGAAACACATCTATTTTTCTTTGTGGGGAGATGAAATGAGAAGAGGTTCTTAGCATGGAGCTTAACCCAAGACAAGACCACAATAAATTAATTCCAGTGGAGTTGCATGCATTCTCCACCAGAAACCTGAGTTCTTCTATCACTAAAATATAAGGTCATCATAAGCCTGGGCTGGCTGAAGTGAGCATTCGCCTGAGGCAGGAGGAAGGATGATTTAAGAAACCCCGTGTATGGACAATGGGCATGCTCTGGCACAGACTTTCCACCTGGTGGCGCCACAGGACAACATTCACACCCTTCAGGTCTACACGCTGAGATCACTGGGGTCTCCAGGGTCTTCCTGCACAAAGGGAAAAGGATTTCATTAGCCAATTCAGAGTTAAAGAAAGCCTGAGGTTTTGTCAGTTTTCGTGGCTTCCCTCAATCTCTTTAATCCAGATCTTTATCAAAAACATGGTAGGAGGGGGGTAGAGGGACAGTAACACTGGCAAAGTCAAGCCAAGTCGCAGCAAAGTTCATCGAGCACCTATTATGGATAAGGCCCCGTGGCAGGTTATCATCCAGTTTTAGAGCTGAAAGGAGCCTTCAAGGAAATCCAGTCCTGTCCCTTTGTTCCCCACAATGGAAGGACTGCTCGCCTTTGGGTACCACATGACTGAGGAGGACAGGTTTCAAATGAGACCACCACACCTCGCTGGGCCAGACAAAGCCAGGTGAAGACAGGAGCCACCCCTACCCAGCTGTACAGGGAACTGAGAAAATTAATAGAGTGTGACCTCCGAGGATATTTCTGCCTCGACCTCTCCTGGCACAAAGGGGATGCTCCCTGAATGTTTACTGAACTGACTTAGGACCCAAGACTAAGTTTGAGTCATCCAAGGAGCTTCTCCCTCAGGCCTGGAGAAGGGAAGACATGTCTGTCAGCATCCCCATAGTTCAGAAGAACAAAATGTTTCCAGGTCAGAGATATACAGTCCTCAGAGGCCCACCCACTGCTGTCAGACGGCCCCATTGGGACAAAAGAGAGTCAACAACTTACCCTAATATCAAAACAGCACAGAATGAAGAAGCTCTCTCTGTACTAATATGAAACAAGTCCAGGATGTACTGTTAAGTAGAAAAGCGAGGGCATAAAATTATCTAATTTTCCATCATTTGTATAAAAAAGGACAAAATTAGTACATTTGTGTTGGCTCACATTTGCATAAATAAACTCTGGAGGGATTTAAAAGACACTAAGAATGGTAGTTACAGGGTGGAGGGGTAGATGGATGGCGGCAGGGGAGGAAGAGAGACTTTTCTCTGTGTACATCTGCACGCTGCTTGATCTTTGAACTGTGCAAATGTTTTACCTTTCAAAGTCTGAATTTTACAAACAGCTTGCTCAAGATCATACAGTGTTTCTCATAGTTGTGAGATACTTTTACCTGGTAGGATGTGAAATGCTTTGGGATGGTGCACCAGGTGATTGTAAACGATTTGCAAACACAGCACTGAATCATATGGTGAAAAAGTCATCCTTTTCATTTCTCTTTAGTCTCCTGAACCCATCAAGGGGAATGTCTCAGTGGGATGCTAGTGGGTCTTCGACACCTCCCTAAATCCTGGTAAACAAAGAAAGCAGGCCTCAGGCTTAGAGCCTTGCCCAACATCAGTGGCTCAGGAAAATGGAATCATGTTATTCCCTCTACACTGAATTTCCTTGTGCTAATATCTACTATGAATGGCAAGTGGTGTTGGCTTTTCATTTACGATGGTAACATGAGGTTTTCTTTCCAAAATAGCATATTTAAGTAAAATGGGAGTTGCTGTAAAGTGTGTGTGTGTATATACACATATACATAACATATACATGTGTGCATATATATATATATACACACACTTATATATGTAAACCCTAACGCCATTGCTTTGTGAATACAATATGATCAGGTACTGATTCTGCGCCGGAAACAACTAAGTGCTTTCAATGTATTAATATATGAGGACACGGGAGAGTGTGGACTGTGCCCAAGGTCACTGGTTAATGGAAGTGGGCTTCGGTTTCGGCCTCCTGCAGCCGCCTCTCCCCCTCCTCCTACACACACCAGTGCGACTAAAGCTGGTGCCCAGTGAACAAATGAGCTCTCCTGCCTCCCCCAGCACTTGAGGCCCTTGGCCTATAGGCTCAGACTTCATTTTGGACAGCTTCCTCTTCTTCCTCCCAAGCTCTGGGTCACTAAAGACAAATGGTTTCAGCATCCCACCCACCCCCCACCAAACCAGAGGGTCAGACACACACATACACACACCCTCTGGAATTCCACGGAAGCGCTCAATCACCTGGAACTTTCTCTTACTGCTCTTCAGCGCCCTGGGCAGCAGCACAAGGAGGGCTGGGCTTTGCTTCTCCTGTCATGCCCAGCTGGACAGGGGGCAGGCTGGTCTCTCTGTCCAGCTGTGCCAGCAAAGCCCTCTGCCCCCACGCCCCGCCTTGACCCGCACCACCCCTGCACAGCCCTTCAGGGACCCGGTTTGAAGTCATTGGAATTCCCCCCTTGTTAGTTTGCAATGAAAACATCACACATTCAGGAATGCAGGGAAGAGGGCTGTACCCCCTTCAGTGACTGCAGCCCAGAGCTGGGAAGCTAGGAAGACCACATAGCTAGAAGCTGCTGCCAGCATCCTCACACCCACCCTGTGCCCTCTGCCTTCCAGAGATGGTCTGAAGGTCAGCGTGGGTTCCAGCAGGTAGTGCGGCCTGCTCCATCCCCATCTCCCTCTTCTCTGAGTGAACTTGGGGGACTCCCCTCTTGTCTGTCGGCCAACAGCACTCTCCGAACAGTCAGTGTCTAAACTGCCCCACCCTCATCCCGCCATCAAAATCACCTGGAGGGCTCTGTAAGAGGCAGGCCCTGGGCCACATCCCTCAGCACTTCTGGGAATGGATGGTGAGGCGTGGGGACCCGCCTCTGTAACTAGTCTGTAGGTGATTCTGACAAACAGCCGAAGGCAAAATAGAGGCGTGGTTGAGAATATGGGCCTTGGCCTCAGTTTGAATCCCAGCTCCAACCCCAGCCCCCTCAGGGTCCTGGAGTGAGTTATAAATGTTCTACAGTGTGCTCGGCAGTGGAATAAAGATGACAGTGACTGTACCTAAGTCATAAAGTTCTAACAACAATTAAATGATGTCAAGTGCTTAGCACCGTGTCAGGCACACAACTCACTCTCAGTAAATTCATCCCATCTTGATACCAGAGACCTAAAATGAGCCCCTCAGCTTCCAGGAGCAGATAGAGAAGCAGTTGCATTTCTTCTCTAACAGCTGAGGAGGGCAGCACTGGACTCAGAGGCATGGCCAGGGGTCCTAGGTGCCTGGGACATGGGGCCACCCTGGGCTGAAGCCCACAGCACAGGAGCTGCAGTCCAAGGTGCACCAGCGTCTGTGGAGGAGGAGCGGGGGCTGGTGCATCCCTCCTTTCCACGCCCCGTCCATCTCTCTCACCCACCATGCCAAGCGTGATTCCCAAGGCTCCAAGAGGCAGGAGGGATGCAGTCATGACACTTTCTTAGAGGTGAGGAACAGGCTTTAGCAGCCAAGGTCATGGACCCACAAAGCAGAGCAGGGCCCACAAACAGACTTTGTCTGGGGCCCAGCTGGCCAGGGTGGAGTAAATGCCAGGCCAAGGTCTGAGGGCAGAGGCTCTGCCTACCACACTGAGGCTTCTTCCTCAACTCGCAGAACAGGAGTCCCGGGTGAGGGAGGCCAAGCCAAGGCCCAGAGAATGGGGAGCCAAGAGAGGCCTCCTCAGGGAGACCTGGAGATGCTGTTTTGCCTGATCTCAGGCTTCGTGTCTCTCCTGGGATGGAAATGATGACCCCTCCCTGCAGGCTATCTGGAGAGTGGGGAGAGGTAGAATCCACAGAACAAAGTGCTTAGAACTTATGGAAGTAGGAGCTCAGGAGTCTGACAGTCCAGGAGATGGAGCCGAAACAGTCAAACCAGCAGCCCTGCTCACCAGGTAGCCCCAACTGGGGAGTCAAAATAGCTCCTCAGAGGGGAGGGGCTCCCCTCTCCAGCCCCAGAGAGGTCGCAGAGGCCTGGTGGGATCCAGCTGTGGCTGATACGGGAGGTGGGTGGGTAGCGGCATCTCTCCCAGAGGCAGCCAGGCTGCAAATCTAACCTGACACTGAGACACAGCCTCAAGGATTAGCCCTGGAGATTAGCAGAAACCTCCCCAGCAATCTGCCCTCCAGGCGGCCCAGTCTGGGCGGTCCTGTCACACAGCAGGCGGGATGGGGCAGGGGGCGGGCAGAGGAGAGCCCGCCCTCTCCAGCAAGTAAGACACACACTAGACCGGGGTGGCTGCCGGTCTCGCTCAGAGGCCTATCAAGGTCTGCATTTGGCCACCGTAGGAAAGAGCCTCCCTACCGTCTCAGAACATATGTGCACCAGAATTTCTGTGCATGCAGGCGGGAGCCTCACTGGAGGACGTGCACACAGGAGGCAGGGAGGCTTACAGCTTATGCAGGTCACACAACGCCAGGGGGTGCCATCCCTTCACTAGGCTGCCTCTGCCTGCATGGTAGGCAGGCCCAGCACATTTTTGGACCCTGGCCTCTGAAGAATGGGGCAAAGCAGAGGTTAACCCACTCTGCCAGAGCCCGATGGGTACAGGGAAGGTGGGTTAAGGAAAGAAGGGTCAAGAGGCGGCCCCTGGGCCCGCAGCCCAATTCCACCGGAGCAGCTCTGCTGGGATCCTGTCCTATGTGTTGGAGCTCAGTCAACAAACAGGACAAGACACAGCACTTCTTCCTCGCACAGCTCACTCGGAGTCCCCACACCTTTCCCTTAGGCTGGCTGACACGCCTCTGGGAGGTGCCTCTGTCCCAGGGTGGTCACTGCTGCCCAGGGCTCCTCCTGCTCCCCAGGGCCTGCCTGGAGGTGAGGCACAGGCCCCTGCCTCTCCCGGGGCTTGGACTCTGGGAATGGAAACTGAATTCTAGAAGAAGACACAGTCCTCGGCCCTGAACTTGTGGACTGAGATTTGTATCCTTTCAAGGTATTTATATATTGGGGACCCCGTTAAGATTTACTGTTTCATCAGAGAGTCCCATAACTTTGCAAAGGGAAAAAGAAAAGCAAAATCCAACCAGAGACTCAAGCTGAGGGGGCAGCTTCAGGCGAGAGAGACGTGGGCGGAAACATCCCTTCCCCAGCAGCTGCTGGGTGAGGAGGGCAGATATGCCAGGGCAGGAGATGCCCAGGGAACAGCCTGACAACGGCCGGGCTGGGCACCACCTCCCTTATCCAGGCCCCAGAGGAGCCGCTGGGAGTCAGACCCTGTCTGCAGTCCCCCCAGCCAAGGGCCCCGTGCCCTCCCTTTTATAAGGCCATCATAAAGGGAACACGTTCCAGCAGCCACTGGGAAACGAAGATACAGAAAACCCTGAGAAAGGTGTCCTGTCCCAACACCACGAAGCTCCCCAGGAATGACCGCGATGAAGGCTGCCAGCCCCCATCAAGGGCAGCAGTGGGCACAGGGGCTGGAGGAGAGGGCTCTGTCCTGGGCAGCACAGCAGGGTGTCAAAGGAAGAACAGAATCCATCTTAACCTCTGTCTCCCTTCCTCCCCCTCACACATCCCATGGTGGCTCTTCCAGCACTGGCCTTGGAGAGTCCCCCCAAATCCTGCCTTTTCCCCCATACTGCCAAACCCTAAGGATCCTAAGAAGACGGGGAGAGATCTGGTCCCTGAGCCAGGAAAGTCCTCAAGTTCACCCAGCTTCTCTCTGACCCTTAACCTTCAACCACCCCAAGGTCATCGCCACGGCTCCCGACAGGGCTCCCATACAGACCCAGGTCGCACCAGCCACAACCCAAAGCCTCGCCTCACAGAAAGCAGGCGCTGTCACCCCACGTGCACTGAGGAGTCAGTGCCAAGACTCTGGCTCTCTGTGGAGAGTGTGCCACAGTCAGAGGCTGCGAGAGCCTCGGGAGGCTGAGACCTCTGGTCAGGGCCCCGGGCAAAGGAGCCCGGCCCTCTGGCTGTCCGACCCCACAGCGCATCAGCCATTCTGGTCAGCATTTCACAGGGGTCCAAGAAGTTATATAAGCATCGGACAAGAGGCCCAACCCAGGCTTTACCTAGACCCTCTCCCAGGTCCTGGAGCCTATGGAAAAAAGCTATGAACTACCCTACAAGGTCAAACCGGGGAACTTCTACCCTGTTCCCCAATCAGAACTACTTCCGGCCCCCTTCACCATGTCTTCCAGATCTGCGTACGGCATTACCATTATTTATTAATGTTTCGACATGGACTCATTTTTACTTAAATTTATTTATTGAAAACATCAGCACAATTAATAGAATGCCAATACCGCCTGTCATAAATAAAAGGTAGCCAATAAAAATATACCGTTAAAACAGGGCTATAAAAGTCTGGAACCTTTTCCATCCTGTTCTGAGCCCAAGGCCCGTTCCCTAGTAACAGGGGAGTCAGCGCATGTTCCAGACGCGTGAGAACCTGCTGGTACCAAGCTGAGACTGTCTTCTTGGCAAAAAAGGGCTTGAAGAGAATGGGAAGGGAATCCCTTTCTTGCTCTGAGTTTGTGCTTAACGCAGGCTCAATACCACCTAAAAACATCCCAGGGGATCCACCTGATGCCTTGGAACGCTGGATGAGAAGTTCCCTCTGCGTCATGCTTAACACAATGTGGAAACAACATTCTCTGGGCACACCTTCAAGGCACCACTAGACCCCCTTCCAACGCGCCTGCTCTCTCACCAAAGCCTAGCGACTCCCTCTCCCCTACACCTGGTCCCCCCCAGCCGAGGTCACCGCTGACTCAGATGGGACACCAGGTAGACGAGGCCCACCAGCAGCAGTCCACGCACACCGAGCATCATGAGCAGGAAGAGGAGCAGGATGGAGGTCACGGGCTCCACGGCCTGGTTGCCGAGGTGCCACTGGGGGAAGCCCATGTTCACCAGCTGCCGGTTGAGGTCATTGAAGGGGGACTGAGCAGCACCTAGCCTGGCTCCCCCCTGCTGCTGCCGGAGGCCAGGGCCCCCCAGGGGGGCACCATGGCCCCTATTGAGAAGGCTCTGCAAGGTGAAGACAGAGAAAAACAAATGAATCCAGAGAAAGCTTCCCTGGAGGTGAAGCACCCAGCAGAAGGGAGCCCTGTGAGCTGGGCCCTGCCTTCCCCTACAGTCACCAAGGGCCACACCCTCCTTTCGCAGCAATCCCCACACGCCACCCACAGGAATCCCAGTGACTGAGTCACAAGCTCTCAGAGCACGGAAATTGCCAGTCCGCATTCTCTGTGTGGTACCAGGGAGAAGGTGTCTAGGGGTCAAGGCGGGTGAGGCTACTGCGCATGACATCCAGGCAGGCATTTTTAACACTCCTCACTCCTTCCTTTGAAATGAACATTGTGTGGCCATGGGCTCATCTCCAATGACCCTCCAGTTTCTCTCTCATCCAACAGAGCCTTAAAGAAAGACGCTGGCTCCAGTGGAATTTGCTAACCAAGTCAAAGGAGAGAGAGCTCTTGGGTTTGAAATCTGGGAGGGCTGCCTAAAGGAGGAAGAGCTGGGGAGGCAGGGGGCTGGGCAAACCGACCACAGGTTTTCCCCAAGTATTGACACCCCACCCCTCCCCAGCCCAGCTCTCTGCAAAGAGAACTTCAGGTAAAAGGTTAATGACCAGCAAGAGAGCTTCCAGGACAGAGGACAGCTGCTCCCCTCCCACAGGGGCTGGGTGTCTACCTGTCGAGGGGTGCTGTTGCGTGGTGGGGCATTGGTCCTCACGCGAGGGTCATCGTCCTGCACGATTTCCCCATTGGCCAAGATCCGCACCATCCTCCCTGGAGCTCTGGGTCCCTGCTAGGCCTCGCCTTTCCTCAGACCTCAAAAAGGCTGGGGAAAAAAAACACACACACACACACACACACGCATACACACAACACACAGTTTACCAGGGAGAAAGAGGTGCCTGCTTTCAATGGAAAAACTGCAATTCTAGGTGCTTACATTGGTGATCCAGACTAAGCAGGCACTGTGTCTGATTAACAAAAAGGAGAGAGAAAAAAATACAAGTTGTTTGCCAAACAAAAACCTTTCAGACATTGAGTCCACTGGGGAAACTATCAAAAGAATCCTTGGAGAAGGAGGCTTTATTATAAACCACCACCATTAACAATGGGGACGAGAAACCCGGCTGCGGCCCAGGTGCTGTGGAAAGTCCGGGGCGGCTCATCTCAAACCTCCCACCACGCCTCTGAGGCAGGTCCAGCTAGAGGTATAACTGGCCTGCCCAGGACCATTCATCTGTGGGCTGCCGAGAAAGAAAGTGAAGGCCTCTGGTACTAAATAATGAGCCCGGGGTCCCGGGAACTCCAGGTTCTCAATTTCCCTCTGTTACAAAACTGGCCCCTTGTGTTGTTCCCTAGGAAGTGAATGGCAACGGCCTGAGCTTTCCTCCGCCTAGGAGATCCAGGCTCATTTCAGAGCCACTTTGGAGCCACTGCCTGGCAGCAGAGGGCACTGGTGGCCACACGGCCCCAGTGCTGGGGGGAGGAGCAGACTTTCTGCAGAGGGCACGCCCCTCACCTGTCCCAAACCTCAGGTAACCCCAGTGCCTCCTTTGCTCACGGGAGGGCAGGGCCAGCCTTCCTAAAATGTGGGACGGGGAATGCTTCTGTGGCTCCGGGAGAGCCCCACTCTGCAGACCCCAAGGGTGTCCATGGACTGGGGCTGGGGGTGGGGCCTTTCCATGCCTCTCCCCGAGTCTATGTGAAGGCCATTTTTTTTCCTCAGAAGACGAGCCACAGTTTTCATTTAAATTCTCAAAAGCCCTTGTGACACGCACACCAAAAAAAGGTTAAGAGCCCCCCCCTCTTGCCCTTGACCAGGAGCCTGAGACAGGCGGATCCCCTTTCTGAAGCCTGCTGGCCCCTGCAGAAGGCCAAGCGGGTCCTCCGCAGTCACTCTGTGCGTTGTCATCCCGACCCCTGCGTGGGTTGTGGGCGCCGCCGGCCCTCGGTGCACCTGACCCTACCGATGGGCGAAGCGGGGTGCTCCCGGGGCAGGAGGAACCCTGCCTGGGCCGCCGAGCCAAGCTCTGAAACCAGGCCCGCGGTAAGGGAAGGATGCGCCCCGCTCCCCCGCGCCCCGGGCCCCGACACCCACCTGCAGGCGCGTCCACTTGCAGCGGCTTCCAGGCCGATTCCTCCCACCTGACCTCACAGGAAGAGCGCGAGCAGCGATGCAGCGTAGCAGCGCCCTCTGCAGGTCTCCCGGGGAACTGCAGCTGCCAGGCCCAGAGGATGAGGAGCTGGGCGCGGGAGGAGGGAGAAACTGGGGGTGGGGGTGGGGAGGAGAGGCTCTGAGGGGAGGGAAGGAGGAGGAAGGAGAGAAAGGAGGCGGGAGAGGAAGAAGAGGAGAAAAGGGAAGTGGAGCCCACAGAGGAAAAATCCAGGGGATGGGACGCCCCTGGCCTGGAAGGAAATGTGGGTACAGGCTCGGCCCACTGGTATAAGTTTGCTGAGCTTGCTCTTTGGTTGCCCCTTGAGTAGGACCTAGTCCTTGTCCTTAAGGAGCTCCAACTCCAGTGAGGAAGGTAAGGTTTGAACCACAGAGCAGTGCAACTAACTGCAGTGTGAGAGAAGGCGGGCTTCCTGAACGAGGCAGCTTTGGAGCTGGCGCTAGATGGGTAGGTAGGAGTTCGCTTGCAAGGCAAATAGGAAAGGGCGCTCCTGGCAAAGGGAACCACCTGGCAAAAGAGCGAACAATCAACCCCTGTCTCTCTCCTGATGTTTTCAACCCCACCCCCACCCCGGACTTTCGTAAGTGGTTCCCTATGGGCTGGGCCTGGTCCCCCGTGGGAGAGAATGAGCTCTGCAGTCCCACAACCTGCAAACTACTGAGCTGCTCAGTGTCCTCATCTGCAAAACGGATATATTCATAGCACTTACCTCACAGGATTGCGTGAAGATTAGTATGAGAGTCCCTAGCACATAACAAGTGTTGAGAAACATTAGTGTTTTTAAATTTTTATTTTTCAATTACAGTTGATATTCAACATTATATTAGTTTCAGATGTACAACTTAGTGGTTAGACATTTCTATAACTTACAAAGTGATCCCCCTGTTGTGTCTACTACACCTGACACCATACACAGTTATTACAATGTTGTTGACTATATTCCCTGTGCTGTACTTTACATCCCCATGACTGTTTTGTAACTACCCATTTGCAGTTCATCTTTTTCACCCACCACCCCCAACCTCCTCCCACTTGGCAACCATCAGTTTGTCCTCTGTAAGAGTTTGTTTCTCTTTTGTTTGCTTATTCTGGTTTTTTTTTTTTAGATTCCACATATAATCATATATGGAGTCATATGGTATTTGTCTTTCTCTGTCTGATTTATCTCACTTAGCATAATACCCTCTAGGTCCATCCATATTGTCGCAAAGGTAAAATTTCATTTTTTATGGCCAAGTAACATTCCATTACATATGTAGCACGTCTTCTATGATTGTCACTCAGTGGAAGTTTCTGGGAGTAGGCAGACATTTACTGAGCATATATGCGGACCCAGATGCCCGCTGGCAGTTGGGAGGGGGAAACGGAAAGAAGGGTGAGGCGGGGACGATGCCCCTTGGCTCACTGTCTGCCATCACGGTTTAACTATTTGAACGTGAATTTTTTTCCATAAAAAAATGTTGAGGAGGTCTCCCTACTATCCGTGTCTTATTTGTGCATTATATATTTGTTTATAAATTAGACACGTGTACTGTGAGAGCAGATTGGCATTGCAAAAACAAAGTAGATGCTAGAACCCGAGGGGAAGGGTGTGAGGGGGGGTAGAAGAGAGGCTGGGGGGATAGATGGTGATGGAAGGAGACTTGACGTGGGGTGGTGAACACAGAGTACCGTATACAGATGACATTGCAGAATTATACATCTGAAACCTATGTAATTTTATTAACCAATGCCACCCCAATAATAAATAATAAATAAATAAATAAAGTGCCTGCTAAAGCTAGCTCGGGTTTGACTCTTGGGAAGCCTTCTCTCTAGCGGCATGATGGGGGGGCCAGTTATTTAGCTTCTCTTTCCTCAGTTCTTTCATCTGTAAAATGGGGACAATAAGAGCGCCCGTCTCACCAGATTTTTGTGAAGCACTAAGCGCCACTTCATGCAAAGCGTTTAGAAAGGAGCCTGACCACCGTAAGTGCTCGAGGGCTGCTGGCCGCTATTGTCGTGAGTGCTGCTCCGCCACATTAAGTCGATTTTACAGTGTGCACATTAAAAAAGAAATGGGGTTTCAAATAAACATAAACTGAAACCCTAATGCCTTCTTCCTGCACACTGACACCCCCCGGGTGTGCACAGTGACCGCAGGTAAGCGGAAAGTCCGAGGCAGGATGTCTGGCTGTCAGCGGTGGCCTGTGGATCTCCACCCTCACTGCACACTGGAGTCCCCGGGGACATTCGAAAACCATCCTGATGGCTCAGTTCCACGCCAGGGGTGATGATGCCCTTGGTCTGGGATATAACCTGGGCATGAAGACAGTTCAAAAAAGCAACCTTCAGGTGACGCTAATGAGCAGCCAGGGTCGAGAACCCCTGCCTTCCATGAACAGAGCCCCATAAATGGGACTCACAACCTCTGTGGGGCGGGGGAACCAGGGAGGGTTAAGTGATGTTTCCAGCGAGGCTTGAGCTGGTACAGCTGTTGTCAAAGAGACAGTCCAGATGGCGAGAACCCTGAGAGCCCAGAGGCTGAAGTAAATCTTTCCAAAGAAGGTCAAGAACAGCTTCAGAAACTAGCACTGTTTCACTGGACTTGGAAAAGGCCTATCGTTAGCAACTGAAACAGCTTCCGGAGGCCGTGAATCACTTTTCCTACCTCACCACGTCCTTCAGGTTGTCCCCTGCTCAAGAACCTGCAATGGTTCCCTATTGTCTGCCCTAAGAAGACCCAGCTCGTTGGCAGGCTTTGACAGCCTCCCGGCTCTGGCCCCAGCACTCTTACCAGCTCTCTCCCTCAGCACCGCCCACCTGGTCCCTTCACTGTCCCTAAAGCACAAAAGCGTACCACTTGCAGCCCTGTTTGGCTTGGGCCTGTCTCTCTGCCACAAGGCCCTTCTCATCCAATCTAAACCTGCACCGCCCTCCTACCCTCACCTCCCCAAACGTTTATGCCAACAGCACAAACTTCAGTCCTTATTGTTCCATGTAATAATAATAACTCCTGCGTATGCAGAGTCCTTACCACTTCCAAAGTGCTTTTCCAGAAATCATATCACTCTCTTTTGGATTATGAAATGAAGATAGATGTTATAGCCCGCCTTTTGCAGATGAAGAAACTGAGGCTCAGAGAGAGACTCCTGGTGACCCTCCTGGGGTCGGTGGCAGAGCCAGGATTCCAAAGAATGTAGGCTCCCTGCCCCGCCCTCTCCATTCTGGGCCCTTTGCACCCCCCAAACAGCTTGCCTGGGTCTCTCTCATTTCTGCTACCTCCTCACTTTGTGTCCCTCCCGTGCAGTGCTGTTAGCACATGACTGACCTCCAGCAGGTGCTTTCGGTTTCGGTTTTTCCTGGTCACTGTGAAGTGACTTACTTGCTAACCAGTGACAGGTGTCCTGGCTCCTGTTCCACACCCGCAGATGAAAACAACAGTTTTGTTTTAAAAAGAGAATATTGCTCTATAACAGTGATAATGGTCAGGGCCATGTAATTTTAAATACACTTATATGTTTTTCCCCTGGTATTTCCTCCTCTCTGTTTCTCCCACACAAACAGATAATCCCTGGGTTCGCCGCTCAGAGAATGATGTGGGAGAGAAGGAGAACTTTGGTGCCTCTGTAGGCCCGTGCCCGCCGAGGAGAGTGTGTATCGTGCCTCTTCAGTGGAACTCTGGAAGAGAAGGAAATGATGGAAGACTCAGTGCCGTGTTCTAGAACTCAAAGGTGGGCACAAAACATGAGAGGGTCAACGGCCAGATAGGGAGTCCAGACAGGGGGCGCCTTAGAAGGCCTTGCAGGGATCCCTGGACCCATCATGCCTTGGGCATGACGGAAGGATTCCTGTGGCTCCCAGAAAAAGTTGCTGTATGTGAAGCAGTTGGGCAGACGAGTATAGTGACTTTCATTCATGGACAGGTGATGGGAGACAGTAATGATTGATAAAAGGCCCCAATGTGATGATATGCGGGGTTGGGGCCTTTGGGAGGAAGCTGGGTTTAGATGAGGTGATGAGGGTGGAGGCCCCACAATGGGATTAATGCCCTCACAAGAAGAGGAGGAAACACCGGCACTTCCTCTCTCAACCACGTGAGGACACAACCAGAAGACAGCTGCTTGCAAGCCAGGAAGGGCGCTCTCACCAGGAACGGAATCGGCTGGCACCTTCACCTTGGACTTCCTTCCCATCCTCCAGAACTGTGAGGAGTAAATGTGTTGTTTAAGCCATCCAGCCTGTGGTATTTTCTTACAGCAGCCCAAGCTGACTAACACAATTACGGTAGCATAAGGGAGAACGCCTTTCAGACAGAGCTCACCCTTTCCCCCCTGAGGCCTCACCGGGACAGTTTCTCTCCAATCACAACCAAATGCCAGAATGCAAACGGGGGCTTGGGGAGCCTTTAGTCACCCCCCACACCACCCTAAACGGCTACAAATAAACATACAAACGAAGTAAAAAGTCGCACTTGCTGTGCCCAGACAAGTACCCTAGCGCAGTGCTGCTCCGAGAATGGAGTGGGAGGGGAACAGCTCGTCTTTGTTCTAGGCTTGCCTAAAAATCTTTGTGCCTGCACGCCACTGACAGCGCCGGCATGAGCCGGGAGTTGGATGGCACTGCGGAATCTGAGGCTCTGCCACGGGCCTACTGGCTCAGAATCTCTGAGTCCGCGGCCTAGGAACACGTGTTTTATCGAAACGAACTCCTGGTAATTCATACACGTTGCAGTCTGAGAAGCTCTGCTTTAGGCCAGAGAGTTTTTCAAAGTCTTTTCATGGAAATACATTTCACATCATACCCTAATAGCCACACACACTCACACACATACAATATTTACAGATATTTTGAAAATATATCTGTAATATATTTTTGCAAGAAAAAATGCCAATCAAGACTTCATTTGATTCCACCATCAACTAATATTGTCCTTCTCAAGCCTAGGTGCACATTAAAATCACGAAATCATAAACTATTGGTGCCCAACCAATGGAATCAGAACCTCCATGAGGTGAAGTCTGGGCATGTCTATTCCATGTGATTTAACATGCACCCAAGTTGTGGACTCTGACCGGAAATTTTTTAAAAACTACAGGATATGATCCTCCACCAGACAGCCACCCCTAAACTTAAAGCTTCTAAAGACACAAAGCAGTGAGTCTTACTTTGCTAACAAAGATAACCTGTATAATGAGCCCCAAGCCCCAAACGGGAAACACCGCCCAGAGTACCTCATCACAGCTACAGTCACTCGCCTCTTTTGACTATCCAAACGCCAGCAACAAAGACCATCACTGGGCCCTCAGTATGTTCTCACGTGGTTGAGAGACCCTCTGGCTGCTTGGCGGCAAGTTGACTTCACTGGGCGCCTTCCATCCTGGAAGGGCGAGAGATTCATTCTGGCAAGAATGCACACATATGCCCCCTGTGTGTTGGCCTTTCCTGCCTAAGGGCCTCAGATAGCTCCACACATCTTGGAGAGAGTTTAATCTGCAGGCACAGGTTCCACGTAGCATTGCATTACACCAGGGGCCCTGTTTCACAGGAAAGCAGGTGCAGGACTGTGCACATGACTACCGGATCCACTGGTTATACCACATACTACACCAGCAGGAAGCGACTGGACAGAGAGAACATTAGAACAGCCCGCTGAATGCACAGCCAAGTGCCAGCTCAGGGGCAGCAGTCTGCAAGAACCGGAAGCCATCCTCAAGGGTGCATTCTATACCTTGAATCAAAGACCTTTACATGGGGCTGTGTCTCCAACGAGAAAAACACGAGGATTTGGGGACAAGAGAGGGGAAAGCAGTAATGCTTAACATCATTCCCAATGACCCACTTGGGGGATTTGGGTTTGCCATCCCCACAGCTCTGGGCTCTGCAGAGTCAGAAGTCCTGCTCCTGGGGACACTGGTGCCAGAGAACGATAAGCTAAGGGTGCAGCCTGAGCACTTTGGGCTCTTATTGCTGGAGACCAAGAAGCAAAACAAGCAGTCTTGACAGGAGTAGCTGGTCCTGGTCGCCAGGAGAAGGTAGAGCCGCTCTTATATAATGAGGACAGGAGGACCATGTTTGGCACCCAGGTGATCCTCTCAGATGCCTCTTGGTCCACCTTTACCCAAATGTAATGGTAAAGAGCAAGTGCAGAAATTCTGCCCTAGATGGCACATGACCAGAAGCTCAGAGCACTCAGGCCTAAGGGTCTGGGTGATACCAGCGGGCGAGTCACTGAAATCCATAGAGATGCTAGCTGAGAGGGAGGGAAATCTAAAACAGCTAGTCTCCCTGACTGGTGTGGCTCGGTGGATTGGGCATCATTCTGCAGACCAAAAGGGTCATCAGTTTGATTCCCAGTCAGGGCCCATGCCTGGGTTGTGAGCTAGGTCCCGGTTGGGGGCAAGCTGGAGGCAACTGATGGTTGTTTCTCTCTCACGTCAACGTTTCTTTCCCTCTCTTTCTCCCTCCCTTCCCCTCTAAATAAATAAATAAACTCTTAAAATGGCTAGTGGGGGATGGAGATGTTGATCATTTGCTCCCCCAATATTGGGGACTGTAGTTTGTCCTACTAATATTGCTCAGGAAGAGAGACCCCCCAGAATCCTGAGGAAGTGGATCTGAGTTATACACTGTGGTAAATGTGAAGATGTGCCGGCCAGATCCGCCTCCAAGTAAGGACTTGTTGCTCTAACTCCTGTGAGAGTGTCAGTGGCATCTTTCAGCTGTCAGTCCCTTCACAGGTTGCTTTGCTACAGGGAGACTTCACCCAAGTTTGAGCCCTCCCAGAGGCTGCCCACATTCAATGAGCGATGGAGCTAGGAGGTATCAATGAGCCATCTCAGTTCCAGGGTTCCTCCTGCAGTCGCCTGTTGTTGTCAGATTTGCATCACGACTAAGTCTCCCCTCTGTTCAACCCTGTTTCCTCTGCTTCCCTAATATATATATATACTGCTCTTAATTCTGCCTCATTTTGCTTCCTGGAAAACTCAAAATGGGACAAGTCCCCATTCTGCTGGAGTGAGAAAAAATTAATCTCATTTAATGTGAGACAGCCCCTTTCCCTGATAAAATCATGATGACATGCAGCTAGCAGAGACAGTAAAATGTCCTTCAGGTCATAGTCCCCTTTTGCCTTTTAATAACTGAACTCTCCCCTCTACTAAGCTCTGATAGGTCCCTAGCCACCCACATTATTGGGGAGCTAGAAAATCCAAAATAAATTATCAGAACATTAATAAGAGATTTTAGAAAGATTATTGTCTATGAATTGATTGTATTCTTAAATATAAACAGCAAAGAATTAGAAAATTAAATTGCCAAAGTAATACTATTTGAAATAAAACTGTTAAAAATATACCAAGTACCTAGGATTAATCTAACAAGAGATGTACATTGGTTCCATTGGTCTATGTGTTCACCCCTCAGCCAATGCCACACAGTCTTGCATACTCTAGGTACATAATAATTCTTTGAATTGAGTAGACTGAGTCCTCCCTCTTTATTCTAATTTTTCAAAATTTTTTTAGTTTTTATAGTTCCTTTGCTTTCGCATATAAAACTCAGAATAATCTTGTTTATATCTATAAAAAGTCTTGTTGGAATTTTGATAGAAATTGTGTTAAATTTGTGTATCAATTTGGGAATAATTGACATCTTCACAATGTTGAGTTAATCCACAAATACAGTCTGTTTCTTTAATTCTTTAATGATTGTAAATGGTATTATATTTTTAATTTCAGTGTCCATGTGTTCATTGCCAGTACATAAAAATGCAATTAAGTGTTGCATGTTTGTCTTGTATCCTGTGACCTTTCTGAACTCACTTATTAGTACTAATATTTTTTTTGGTAGATGTAGATTTCTTGGAATTTTCTATATAAAAATCATGTCATCTGCAAAAAGAGACAGTTTCATTTCTTCCTTTCCAACCTTTGTGCCTTTTATTTCTTTTTATTGCCGTGTTGTACTGGATAGAACTTCCATTCAGAATTTCTACAGTAAGAGTGGCGAAAGGAGACATTCCTTGCCTTATTCCCAATCTTAAGGAAAAAAATCATGGTCTTTCACCATTAAATATAATGTTAGCTATAGTTTTGTTTTAAAGATGCTCTTTATTAAATTGAGGAATATTCTTATTTCTATTCTTCTGATAATTTTAATCATGAATGAATACTGAATTTGGTCAAATACTTTCTTTTTTGCATTAACTAATATGATCGTGTGATTTTTCCTCTTTACCATGTTAACGTGATAGATTATATTGAATTATATTTAAATATTGAGCCAGACTCACATGTCTGAAATAAGCCCAGTTGTTCATAATGTATGTTTTTATATATTGCTAAATTGTATTTATAAGCTAATATTTGAAGATCTTTTGCATCTATGAGGCCTGTCTATAAGGCATCCAGCCATGTAATATGAAAAAGAGACATTTATTAAAGAAGATACAAGATACAAGAAACATTGTATGCAGGATTGTACAACATTGTACAATGCCTCGGTCTCCTTTAAAGTAGGCACCTTGGGACCTCACACAGTTCTTCAATCACCATCAGCTGCCCAGTCTTATTTTCCTGAATCTCATCAACAGCCTGAAATCTTTTCCCTTTGAAGGTGATTTTAGTTTTGGGAAGAGCCAAAAGTCTCAGGGTGCCAAATCTGAGCTGTAGGGGGACTGAGTCACCTGGGTGATTTGATGTCTCACAAAAAAAACTCTGCGCTAGATGGGATGCATGAATGGGTGCATTGTTGTAATGAAACTGCCAATCACCAGGTATCCAAGCAAGCAGAAGGAAGGAATAGTAAAGAACAGAAATCAATGAAATTGAGAACAGAAAAACAAAAGAGAAAATCAATGAAATAAAAGTTGGCTCTTTGGGGAAAAAAACAACAACAACAAAACAGACCAACCTCTGGCAAGAGTTAAAGGAGAAAAGAGAGAAGACACAGATATCAGTATCAGGGATGAGAAATGGAACATCAATCACTGCAGACACTAAAGACATTTTTTGATTTGCAGGCTGGCACTCAATCCACTAATCACACCAGCCAGGGTAACCCTAAAGGTGTTAAAAGCATAATAAGTGAATACCACAAATAACTCTAAGCACATGAATTTGACAAAAAGGAGCAATTCCTTAAAACACATACCACCATAACACACTCAGTATGAAACAGATAATTCAAACAGTTCTGTAACCATTAAGGAATTTGAATTCATAATTTTAAAATTCCCCAAGTAAATCTGTAGGCCTGTATGATCTTACTGGTAATTTTATCAAACATTTTTGAAGAATTTATACTAATTTCTATAGAATCTTTTCCAGAAAATAGGAAGGAACATTAATTCATTTTATGAAGTCCAGATTGCCCTGATATCAAAATCAAACAGAGACAGTCAAAAAAAAAGAAAAAAGAAAAAAAAAGACCAATATCCTTTTTGAATATATAAGGTCTGTCCAGAAAAAGTCCAACCATTGTTAATATAATGAGAATGGTGTACACGACGTTAATGTAACCTGGTAGCCAAAGATAGTAGACTGGAATGCACATGTATGAACAATGATGACTTCACTGTACTAGTCAGTGGGGGTGGCAGGCACCACTGAGTGAGCATGTGTACTGTGTGGCCATGTCATTCGAAGTGACTGAGCCAGTAGAACAATGAATCTACAGCAAATTTTGCATTAAGCTTGAACATTCCTCTTCAGAAACTATTTGAATGATTCAGAAGGCAGCAGCTATGGGCAACTGGTGATTGGCAGCTTCATCATGTATATAGGTGTAGCCCCCCACAGCCCAGATTTGACACCATGAAACTTCTGGCTTTTTCCAAAGCTAAAATCACCTTTGAAAGGGATGAGATTTCAGATCTTTGATGAGATTCAGGAAAATACAACTGGGCAGGTGATGGCAATTAAAGAAATATGTGAGGTCCCAAGGTGCCTACTTTGAAAGGGACAGAGGCATCATTGTTCTATGTACAATGATTCTTGTATCTTGTATCTTCTTCAATAAATGTGTCTGTTTTTCATATTACTTTCTGGACAGGCCATGTATATGTGTGTGTATACATATATATACATACACACACACATACACACAGGGTCTGCCTCTTCTTTATGACAAAATCTTTTATTACAAAATTATAAGCATATAATTCTGTAACATAACAATATCACACTCAAGCATACCATATGACATTTTAGGTGAAATGTTCAAATTAAAACTATAAATTATTACACCCATATAATTACCCTACTACCCACACTCAAGCAGGTGTTACTTCTGCTGGACCCTGTGTATCTATATATAGTCATTCTAGGCCTCAGAGTAGGGGAAATTTTCTTAACATGTTATAAAAAATGAAAACCATAAAAGAAACTATTAATAAATTTTGCTGTATTAAACTTTCATTAAAATTAAAAACTCCTGTTGATCAGGACACTGTTTTTTTAAAGAGCTTTATTAAGACATAATTTACATACCATGTAATTCACTCATTTAAAATGTACAATTCAATGCTTTTTAGTATAGTCACAGGTATGTACAGCTGTCACCACATTGAGTTCTTTTCATTCTCATAAATTTGTTGAAAACTGAACACTTCATTTTTTTAAAGATTTTATTTATTTATTTTTAGAGAGAGAGAAATGGAGGGAGAGAGGGAGAGAAACATGGGTCGTTTGCCTCTTGCACACGCCCAACTGGGAACCGGGCTTACAACCTAGGTACGTGCCCGACCAGAAATCGAACTGGTGACCCTGTGGTCTGCAGAATAATGCCCGACCCACAGAGCCACACCAGTCAGTGCAGGGCACAGATTTTAAGAAAGTAAAAATCCAAGCACAATCTACACACAGCCAACAAAGGATTCCCATCTAGAATGTGTAAAAAGAGCCTCTACAAATGGGTAAGATAGACAATCAATAAAAAAGCAGGCAAAGGATTTGACTGAGCAAATTACAAAAGAAGAAAACCAAATAAACTTTTGAAAAAGTGCTCAGCACTTTCCAAAGTA
>PVJD01007310.1:0-86110 GCA_004026545.1 Mormoops blainvillei | reverse complement strand
TGACCCTTCCATACAAAGCATAAAATTTGGATTATTGATTTTTGGTTGTGAATCTCCTTTTATAAAACTTTCCCCCCTCTCACCTTGAACCATTATTTAGGACTGGTTAACTATACAGCTCTTTAGGATTTTAGTATTACTGACGGAGACAAATAGCTTTTCATTAACTCCACTGTTCTGGAATAGCTAGCTCTTCTATGATTGCTTTTTGTTTCTACCAGAGAACTTTTTCATTTTACTTTTAGTCCCATTAACCTTGAATCACACGGGCCCAGGTCAACTATGTTGACAATTCAGTGAATTCCAAATTATACCTAGCCGTCAGACTGAAGGAGCATTAACTGAAATAAAGTGCCCTGAGGTTACAGATCATATAGGGGAGACCAAAAATGAGTCACAGTTCTATTCCAGGTACAGGTCCAAAGAAACTCTTTGACTGAAATTCTCTCAAGTTGTTCTGCCCATACTGAAGACCACTTGGCCAGGGAAATAAAAAAGCTAAAGTACATAAAAAGCCATATTTCTGAATGCCTCCCTGTTGTCTGATAGTTGAACACCATAATGTTTTTCTGTCAAATTAGGGTTTTTTTTAAATTAAACTTTTATTAACTAGTTTTACAGGTGTTTTTGTGATAATGAAAGTAATATATTTTCTTTGTACAATGCCAACAACAGTTTACTGAAAAACATTAAGTAAATCACTTGTAACTCTACCATTCAGAGATAACAACTGGTAATAATTGGGTGCATAGCCTTTCAGACTTTTTCTGTGCACGAGTGCATTTACGCATATTACAAAAAAATTGAATCATACTACAATAACACTAGTTCCACTTTATCATCTTTCTATATCAAAACTTCTATCTTCATGCATGATCCCATTGAATTTTATTTTATGGACATGGTCCAATTTGATTAACTTGTACCCATTTTAAAGTAGCTTCTAATTTGAAACTGTTATAAATAACAGTGCAGTGACCATCCTGTTCATTCATCTTTGCACATTTGTCTAATGCTTTCTTAGGCTAACCTTCTTTATGTTGAATTTCTGTATCAAAGGGAATATACATTTTAAGGGTTTGGTCATCTACTGCCAAATTGCCTTCTGGAAAGTTTGTGCCAACTTAGACTCCTGGCAATAGAATAAGACCCTTTTAACTTTACAGAATACCCTGCTCCAACAAATGAGAGTTAGCATTCCTTTCACCTTTGCTAATCTGAGAGGTATTGAGGAGACCTTCCAATGCTGAGCCTCGTGCAATAATAGGTGATGATTTTGGAGTGTTTTATGCTAGGAATTTTTTCATATTTTTTGAACTTAGCTTTCATGACAACACTGTATGGCAGGTACACTATTTTGACCATTTGTCAGTGAAGAAATTGAGGAACAACGAAGATAACTGACTCAAAATAAGTAAGTGGCAGAGTCAAGGTTTAAACTCAGATCCCACCTTGCTCAGTTGGTGAGAGCAACGGTTTTCAACACTTTTCATCTCACGGAACGCACAAAGAAATTACTAAAATTCTGTGGCACATCAAAAAATACAGGGTCCAGCAGATGTAAGGCCTGCTGGCGTATGGTTGGTAAGGTAATATTATGGGTGTAATAATTTATAATTCTAATGTGAACATTTCACCTAAAATGTCATATGGTGCGCTTGAGTGTGATATTGTTATGTTACAGAATTACATGCTTATGATTTTGTAATAAAAAGGGGCATTATGTGTGCTGGATCATGTATATTATATATTTTGCCAACATGACAAAAAATTAGATATAATTTCAATTCATTCACACAGGATGGCTATTATTGTCTTAGCTCTTGTCATTTTTTTAATTTGACAATCTAAGGGGAAAGGGTCTGTCCCTGACCAAACAGTCAGGCATTGCATGTTTTAAAAATTCTTGTGGAACACCAGTGTGTTTCTTATGGCACACCAGTTAAAAATTGCTGGGTTAGGGCGTTGTCCCAATACACCAGGATTGTGGGTCAGATCTCTTGTCAGAGCACATACAAGAAGCAACCAATGGTTGCACAAATAAGTGGAACAACAAATTGGTGCTTCTCTCTCTGCCTCTCTTACTTTCTCTTTCTCAAATAAATTAAAAAAAATAAAATTAATGCTCAAGTTCTGTGTTTTTCTGGCCTTGTATATGCACATATACCAAAGAAACCCTTATGGAAAATTGTTAATATTTTCCTCTATACTATATGTTATTAATAAATATATTTTATTATTAAAATAAATATAATAAAATGTTTTTTCTTAGAAAGCTCTTTTCAGAAAATATTTTAAATAATTTTAGTTTTAATTCTGATTTAAATATAGGTATATGTCTGTGTAGTGTAACTAAAATTTATAGTGTGCATTTGGGGTTGACTACTAAAAGTTTCAGAAATACAGATTTTAATTTTCACAAATTTAGGTAGTTTATGCTGTGTTGAAGCCTTCCCTGGAAAACAAAGTCCTTTGTTTTTTTGCTGACTTCTCTTCTGCCCACTAATGAGCTAGTTTTCTCTTCATATAAGCACCTGAAATTTCAGGCTGAACTGCTATTTCTTGAGATTTGGACTGCATACCAAGAGTATAGGATTGAATATACAAAACACGTTTATGCTTAAAAATATTTAAATGCATAAGCAAATGTGTGTGTGGCTGGTGAGACATAGTAATGAAAAGGCTGCTATTGTAAATGACAGGAAAAATTACTTAGGATTGGCTTATGGTAATGAGGATAAAAAAAAAAAATGAGTAACATGGTTTTGATTTAGAAGACCAATCATGCAAACACCAGAAAATAACTACTTACTGATCTTAAGCCAGTACAAAGTAAAAGACCTGGACTCAGATGGGCAAAGACCTATTTTTGATAGATGAAGCTGTACAGTCCGTGTTATTCCAGCCTCACTGAGTGCATTCATTAATGCTTCCTACACTCCTGGAAATCGATGTTTTCTCTGGGTTTAGGAGGCTTTGGTCTCACCTCTTGCCTGACCTCGATCGGATTACTTATTCATTATAAGGGGGTTCTGGTCTTTGGTGCCAGCGATGCTTCATTTCCTAAGTCTGATTTATAGATCTGAGGAAGGCAGCAGGTGATATCTTTCGAGTGCCAAACAGTAGGATATTTCACCTACACTAACTCCATGGGTAGGTCACAGCACCCTCATCTACATCTCAAGTTGGAGAGAGAGATGAGGTCCCTGCATTCATGGAGCAGAAAGTTCACTTGAGAGGGTGACAGGCACTCCCTCCCTGCTAACTTTTAAATACTTAATACTAAAAAGCTTAGCCATAAGAATGTGATAAATGTAGCAAGGAGAACAAAAAAGAGAACTCTACTGATACCCTTGGAGATAGTGTCATTATTGTACTGAGCTGAGAAGAGGTGACTGAGATGCAAGGACTGTCATTTTAAAAATTCATTTTTTACAAGATGTACATTTCAGTTAAGATATGAGCTTCATACAAATTCTCTTCCAAACTGCAATTAATTCTCCCTTATTCACACCACAAAACTAGTTAAAATGTGAAATTTACACAGTTATCTCTTATTCTCTCATTTTTATAGATCAAGAATTCCTTTTTCAGTCTTAATTTTACAAAATAGTTTATTGTTTTCTTTTATTATTACAATGAGAGGGACATACAGAAGTTGTGAGCATTAGCCACTACATTGTTTCTTTTTCCCAGAGCACAGACAGCAAGGACAATAACCAACAGTTGTGTCTGTAGTGCTATTCTGTGTTAAGTGCTTTATTTATATATAACCTCAAAACCCTTCTCTAATGTAGTTATTGGAGTCCGAATGATTTGATATACCAGCGAAGCATTATTAAACGGTTATTGTTACCTGGCTAGGAATTCCCGGGGCCAATTATAATCCATCCCTGTACTGGCTATGGATCGATGCCATCTGGGAACAGTGATTCTGGGTCCTAAAAGTGTGGCTGAGGTTTCCAGGACAGATTGCAGGTGACACCATATCTTCAGCCCAACCCTGGGGTATGTGGCCAGTGGAATTCTGGAGACATGGGTGGGACTGTGAGGTTAGGAGTGAATCAGGTTTTGTGTGAACATGCATTATCATGGGAAGTGATATTCCAGAAATTGTGTCCTGTATTAACACACTACTACCCTTTTTCATCCCCATTTTTCAGGTTAAGAAACTAAGGCACTGAAGGTTGAGCAATTTGCTCCCATAGCTAGTAAGTGGGGGAGCTGGGGTTCTAACCCAGGCAGCCTAGCTCTATTTTACTGACCCTTTTATCTTCCTCTAACCTATGACACCTAAGGAGAAACCATGTATTTACCTTGTAAATTGCTGTAGGACCCACCCACCTGTGCTCTTCGAATGTTTTCGTAATGGCAAAGGGATTTACTACTGATTTAGGCAACAAAAGATGATTGCATCTCCGAGAGAAGAAAGAAGAGGGAGAAACAGTAACCTCTCTAATATTAATACCCAAATGGAGCTTGGGGCGGGCCAGCGCTGGGGTGGACTTACTCCGGAGGTCTGTAAAAGCTAACCTGCAGTTCATGGAGGGTCATGGTCCTGTCATTGGTTAGACCAAAATCCCCACAGTCAGTCCCATTGATATCTCTGTAGCATAATGTACCCAGAATGCTAATCAGGTAATTATTACTGAACGAGGGCTATTTTGGTTTTCTTTCTTTGCTTGAAAAACGTAAATGAAAGTACACTGCCATTCATTTCATTCTTTATGTCTTCTTACTGTTAGAGTCTGTCTTTTTAGCCTTTCCCTGCTGTTAGCAAGATGAAAAAGGCTGTGTAGTCCAAGGCTTTTTATTGACCTTTGAGACTTTAAAGTCTCCACACAAGAGGAAGAAAGCATCCCTGAAATAAATGCAGATTCAAGAAGTATCTCAGGCTTGTTGAGGAAACAAATGAGTAGGTTCTTTTCAACTCACAGCACACAGCAGGCAGATAAGCAGTAATCTGAGATTTCAGTGAGTCTGGGAGTCTCACGAAGATAATACTGACGGTTGGCAGTCAAAGATGCTCTGAAGTATTAGTGCTGCAAGTTTAAATGCTCATACTTTCTAGGGTTTGCAAAAATATGGCAGCAATAAGCTTATTAAATTCAAGCTCTCTCCCTGGCTGGGTAGCTCAATTAGTTAGAACGTCATCCCTATAGGCCAAGGTGCGTGTTCAGTCTCTGGTCAGGGCACATATAAGAAGCAACTAATAAATGCATAAATAAGTGGATAATAAATGCATAAGTAAGTGGAACAGCAAATCAATCAATTTCTTTCTCTCTCTCTCTCTCCCCCCTCCCTCTCCCCCTCCCTTTCCCTTTCAAAAATCAATAAATAAAATTTTAAAAATTCAGGCTATCAGTGGAATTTCTTTTTAATTTATCCATTTGGGGGAATTTCCCTTGTTTTTCTTATTTTAATTTGGCAAAGAGACACCACCAATTGTACATATTCAGAAAGAGTTCTATAGAAATGAAAACATTACGGCGTTAAGTTAAGGTAGCGTAACATAGTGCAAAGATCATCAGACTGGAAGGAAGGCAGACTTGTGTTTAAACAGTAGGTTGAACGATAATAATTCTATCTTCTTGGGAGACTCGTTTAATACCATCATTGTTCCTGAATTAGTGCAATGGGCTCCCAACTTGTTTGCCTTCTTCTACTCTTACCTGTCACACTTATGATAAATGTAAAGTTAAAATTAAAGCCCTCCCTGTAGCCTATGAGAACCTATCTCTTACCTTATTCCTGGCTGTCTCCCTTCTCCCCCACTCTGCTCTGGCCACACCGAGCACGAGTCCGCTCTGTGGCTGTGGACTTGCTCTTCTCTCCCCCTGGGATTCTTCACCCAGCTGGTGCCTGAACTGCATTCACTTCTTTTCTCAATTTCATGTTTAAGAGCTGGCTTCCCAAAACAAGTTACCTAGAAAGGTACTTCCTATCAGTCTTAATTCCCTTATTTTGCTTTATTTTTCTTCTCAGCTCTTATCTATGTCTGAAGCTATATTGGTTTATATTGTTGCCAGTCTCCCCCATTAAAATATAAACTCCACATGGGCACATACCTAGTCTGTTTTATTCACCACTCTATCCCAAGTGTCTAGAACAGTGCCTACCACATAAAAGGCACACAGTAATTATTTATCAAATGTGCCTTTGTTTCTCTTTCTTTAAAGCGAAGACAGAAAAAAACCTCCTTGCAATGTTTGTAAAGATTATAAATAATATATTAAATGCAATTTCTAAGTCCCCTAGCACATTGCAGGAGAATCTGCCTGTTTCATTCTTTCCCCCCAGACTTTACCAACTGTGTGTACTCTGGTGGATTTCTCACTGCCAATTTATGCTGCTCTTTGCTTAAGGGCTGCTTTTGAAATCTTGAAGGACACAAGTGCCTGGGAATTAACACTATCACTCCAGAAGCCCTCAAATTGTGACTCTCTGGTGGCGGTGTATAAATACTCAGTTTCCTACCCCCTCAGGATAACCATGAGGCTTGTGTTTTGCATCCTTCCCAGGGTTTCTCCGTATGGGATCAAGCTCTAGCCAATCACTAACACATCTAGCTCAATCACACATTTACGGGCTGCCTTTCCTTTCCTTTATCATTTCCCCCCTCCCCTACTGCTGTTTTCCAATAAAATAACTGCATCGAGTCATTGTCTCAGGGTCTGTTTCTGAGGGAACTCAATCTGAGATATTTAAAAATGGTAGTTATTAATATATAATGACTTCTGGCCTACCATGTAGAAGTCAGGCCTTTTAATATCAAATACCTATGTCTGTATAAATGTGTGCCATTCTATAAATAATTTTTAATAATTATTAAAAGTAATAGTGTATTTCTCTGATACTCAGCACATTCCCAAATATCTTACATTGCAGTCCTCACTTCTGTATTGCATATTTATTTTCTTATGCTACTTCCACAATGATTAAGCATGTTTGATCATTTATATCTGGAAAATCCACTTGATTGTTATGTGGTTCTCAGACATAAGCGTGTTCCAAAATAATCTATATCTTTGGGGTTAGAAATCAGGTATTGGTACTTTTAAAAATTTCCCCAATTTCCCCTGTACAACTAATGTGGCCAACTCTTGTATGTTTTCCATAACTTTCCCCTTTTCACAATTTTAATAACTTTCTTTTTTTCTCTGAAGTTCTGTGTGATCATAGAGATTTATTTTTATCTTAAAAGCCTCTTTTCTCTGTTTTGTAAGCATTTGTTTATGAGTTATCAAAGTTTTAATTTTAGCAATTTTTAAAATGTTACTTTAATCATTTAAATCTTAAGATTTTGTAGTTCAATAAACTATTGGTTTCAAAGTATTGAAATACATTTGAAGTTAATTTATATATATTTTAACCTTCATTTAAAAATATTAGACATTAGTACAATGGTATTGGCATGAAGATAGAAATATAGATCAACAAAAAAGATAGAGAGTCAAGAAACAAATCAATATGATATTTGAAAAAGATATCAGGCAATGCAGAGGAGAAAGAAGAGTCTTTTTCAATAAGTGGTACATAAATAGTTGGATATCTATCTCTCTATCTACCCGCCCAGATTTGGCCTTGGCAAAAGGCTGCGACTGGGGGAGACCACCAAAGATTCAGGCATTCACTCAGGACTACTGAGTCGAGCTGCCTCAAACACACTGTTGGTGTTCCCCTCAAACATTTGACAAATTTGAAGCTATGTCAGGATGGAGTGAAGCTGAAAAATTCTGAAAGATAGAACTCATGAAATCTTTAGCAAAAATGAAGTCCAATGAGGACCCATCTCAATTCCTGAATGGATTCATGTGAGTAGTTCCTTACCTTATTTAGTAAAGGAAAGGAAGCCTCTACGGTAGGATGTAACATCATCTGCGGACTCCATGGTTCCTTCAAACATACTTTGTGGCATATGAGAAAAAGTCTGAGACCTCTGAAAAAGTAATGTCATATAACAGGTAATCTAAAAAAAAAAAAGGCAATAAAAGATTAGATACTGAAGTTAGCAGATGAGAATATAAACTAACTATAATTAATACATCCAAGAAAAATGAGAAAAAAGAGAGATAAAATAGGTGAAAAGATGGAGAATTTCACCAGAGCATTGTAATTTTTAAAAATGAAATCAAATGTATATTTCAGAACTAGAACTATAAAATATAATTACTACAGTTAAGAACTTGCGAATACATTTAACAGCATTTGGACAAAGAAGAACGCGGGATTAATGAATAAAATAGGTTGTGGAAATGTACAAATGGAACCAAAGAGAGAATAAAAGGAGAAAAGGTCAGGTATGACATAAAAGTTGATGAGACACACTGAAAAGGTCTAACGCACATGTAATTGGAGTCCCAGAATAGAGAAAAGCAGAGTGAAATGGTAGCGATATTCTTAGGTATTTTATCCTAAAACTTCTGTAAACTGATAAAAATCATCAACTCAGAGGTGTAAGAAGCTTAGCAAGTGTCCAGCAGGATTTGAAAAAAGAAACCTAGACATGTCATAGTCAAATTCCTAAAAAACAAAGATAAAGAGAAATTTTAAAATGTATTACAACTTAAAAGATAAAATAACTGCAAGGACTGGCAAGTTTAATAATTAATTTCTAAACAGAAACGATGGAAGCCAGAAAAAAATGAGAAAAAGCTCTTTAGAGTGCTGAAAGAATTAACTGCCAACCTGGAATTATATACTTAGCGAAATACCCTTCAAAAATGGAAGTAAAGTGAAAACATTTTCTGACAAATGCTGAGGGAAATCATTGCTAGTATGACTGTATTTAAAAAAATAACAAGAGGAGATTTTCCAACAAGAGGAAAATAAACATGAACAAAAACATGGAAATTCAGGGGAAAATGGAGAATACCACAAATAGTAAATATGCAGCAAATATACATAAATAATGACTATTATGAAATAATTTTGATAGTTATATAGTTTAAAATTGATTATAACTAAATGCATGACAACAATAATGAAAGAGGTAATGGAGAATTAAAGGAGTGAAAATATTCTAAAGTAGAATTGGAAAATGATAATGATTTGAGTTAGCCATACTAAATAGCTAGAATGCATACAATTCATACTATAATCTCTAAGGTAATCATCAAAAGAATAACAAAGTAATATTTTAGTACATATCTATTATTTAAAAAGGAAAACTGAAATAATAAAAAAGTGATTGATCCAAAAGGACAGGAAGAAGAAAAAAAGACATATACAATGAAACATGTGAGAAATGGAAACACATAGGAAAATTATAGCTATAAGATCAGTTATATCATAGATTAATTATAAATGGATTAGTACTTTAAATAAATAATGACGAGTAATTTATTAAGAACACAAAAATCCAACTACATGCTTCTTATGAGTGAAAGAGTTTATTTCAAATAACATTACAGGAAAATAAGTGAAGGAAGGGGTGGGGGGCTCTAGAGTGCTACTTTCCCAGTTACAATAAGAATAAGAAAAGCTGGGCAATTTGCAAATTCACAACTTTCCTTGAACTCCTCAGAGTCCTAAGGTTGTTGGGTCAAAAACTAACCTGAAATATGGACAGACATGGAACATGAGAGCTTGCTTACCTGAATAGATGCAGTTAGACATCAGTAAGAAGAATTCAGTTAGAATAGCTGAATTGGCAAAAGCAAGTGTGAGCTACAGGGAGAGCTGGAAGACCCTGAGGCCCATAGATGTGGGAAAGGGGAGGAGTTTACACTCTCTGGTAAGTTTTTCCCTACACATCTACAAATCATAGGCACTTACCAGGAAGACTAGAAAGAACCCTGAGACAGATTTCTTCATGAGGTAGACGAGGGGAAGAGGAGAAGGTGCTGTGCGACGGGCACAGGCTCAGCCTAGATGTTTCTTCTCTATCTCCCCTATCTCCTCTATAGAACGAAGCTTTAATATATGGAATTGGGGACGGCAACACAAATTATTTTCTCTAGGGTAATGATAAAAACTCCTTGAAACTGGAGGAAAGAAATTTTAAAAATAAATAAATACCCTTCTATTCCAGTAAGAGGATCAAGAATACTATGCTTTGTACGATGACATTTTATATAAGGGATCTGACCATCCTTAGATTTTGATGTCCACAGGGGTTCCTGGAACCAGTCTCTTATGGAGACTGAAACTACTGTATATGCTTGGCCCAGAACTAGAGCTGGAGGATAGGAAGAGGACTTTAAAGACCACATCCCCCAAACCCAGGGAAATAGTGCTACCTGAGACTGAGGTTTAAATGGAATATTAGAGTGTTGGCTTTGGTAGCGCATATACTGAAGAAAACATCAAAGAATGCCACCCCTGCCCCACTCCCCGCCACGATGCTAACAGCATTGAGTAAAAGAAACAGTGGGTCACTGGTGGGAAAGCTGCAATATTCAGACCCTCTTTGTATGAAGGGAAGATCCAGAGCTGAGGGTGGAGTAAAAATGGGAAACACACTGGCCAACCAACCCCCAATCTAAACATACATTATCATTAGGGGAGTTTGAAGCCTGGCATGCACTGAGGGTAAACGAAGCAAAGCAAACCTCAGCCCAAGCTGACTCTTTGATTAGCACAACCCCCCATACTAAAGACCTAGCAGAAGGAAAGGAGTGTCCATTTCCAAGCTCAAAACCTACTGAGTCTCTATGTCCTACACAAGTCAAACATACGCACACACATACACACTCCCAAGAGGCAAAATAATCAACAGAATCAGATGTGGCTATTAGAGAAATGTTGGAATTGTCTAACAGGAATTTCAAATAACAGTGTTTAATGTGAAAGAACTTTAGTGGAAAAGTTGGACAATGTGTAAGACTATATAGGTAATTTCAATCAAGATATAGACACTCTAAGAATCAAAATGGAAATGATATAAATAAAAAACGCAGTAGCAGAGGTAAAGACTGCCCTGCATGGAGGCATGGGAGACTAGACACAGTAGACTGGACACGGCCAAGGTGAGTTGGTAAACATGAAGGGATGTCAATAGAAATTACCCATACTTGAGAGTAAAAGGTACAAAAAGAAAAAAAAAAAGAACACCTAAGAACTATAGAATAATCTCAAATTGTTTATATGCATTATCAGAATGCCAGAAAGAGAAAAGAGAAAAATGGACAGAAGAAATACTTGAAGAAATAATAGCTGGCAATTACCCCAAATTAATGACACTGAATGGTAGGTTCAAGAAATACCAATGAAACACAACAGCACACCTACACATATTGTAACAAAAAGGTTGAAAACAAAAGACAAGAGAAAATTTGAAGTTAAAAGAAATGTCTTACATACAATTGTACTTTGACAGGCAAAAAGAAGAGACGCAGACTTCCGGCCAAGATGGAGGCATAGGTAGATATACTTTGCCTCCTTGCACAACCAAAAGAAGGAACACAACAAATTTAAAAACAGAAACAACAAGAACTGTCAGAAAATTGAACTGTATGTAAGTCTAACAACCAAAGAGTTAAAGAAGAAACATTCATCCAGACTGGTAAGAAGGGCAGAGATGGGAAGCTGGGGCAGAGGGGTCGTGGCAAGGCAGCAGCTGGAGGACTGGGGTTGGGGAGTGAGACAGTAGCTGGTGGTCCCGCATTTGCTTGTGGATAAACTGGGAGGAACAACAGGGGAGCAAGACAGACCGTGCAACCCAGGGTTCCAGCATTGGAAAAGAAAGCCTCAAAACCCCTGGCTTTAAAAGCCTGTGGGGGCTGCGGCGGTGGGAGAAATTTCAGCCTCATAGCAGAGTTTGTTGGAGGACCTGCAGGGTCCTAGGACATACACAAACCCACTCACCTAAGAACCAGCACCAAAAGACCCCATTTTCTTATGGGTGGCGGGGAAAGTGACTGAAAGCCAAGAACCAACTAAGTGGCATCGTTCCCTCTCAGAGCCCTCCCCCACATACAGGCCACAAAGCAGCATGTGGGTTGCCCTGCCCTGGTAAATACCTAAGGATCCGCCCCTCACAACATAACAGGTGCTCTGGGACAAAAAAATATGGCTCAAATGAAAGAACAGATCAAAGCTCCAAAAATAGAACTAAGCAATGAAGAGATCGCCAACCTAACAGGTGCAGAGTTCAAAACACTGGTTATCTGGATGCTCACAGAAATGGTTGAGTATGGTCACAAAATAGAGGAAGAAGTAAGGCTATGCAACGTGAACTAAAGCAAAATATATAGGGAACCAACAGTGAAGGAAAGGAAATCAGGACTCAAATCAATGATTTAGAGCAGAAGGAAGAAACAAACATTTCACCAGAACAGAATGAAGAAACAAGAATTCAAAAAAAATGAGGAGAGGCTTAGGAACCTCTGGGACAACTTTAAATGCTCTAACATCCGAATCATAGGGATGCCAGAAGGAGAATTGGAAGAGCAAGAAATTAAAAACTTACTTGAAAAAATAATGAAGGAGAACTTCCCCAATCTGGCAAAGGAAAGAGACTTCCGGGAAGTCCAGGAAGCTCAGAGAGTCCCAAAGAAGTTGGACACAGGGAAGCACACACCAAGGCACATCATCATTACATTACCCAAGATTAAAGATAAGGAGAGAATCTTAAAAGCAGCAAGAGAAAAGGAGACAGTTACCTACAAAGGAGTTCCCATAAGACTATCAACTGATTTCTCAAAAGAAAGCTTACAGGCAAGAAGGGGCTGGAAAAAAGTATTCAAAGGCATGTAAGGCAAGGGCCTACATCCAAGATTACTCTATCTGGCAAAGCTATCATTTAGATTGGAAAGGCAGATAAAGTGTTTCCTAGATAAGGTAAAGTTAAAGGAGTTCATCATCACCAAGCCCTTATATGAAATGTTAAACGGACTGATCTAAGATCTAAATGATCTAAGAAAAAGAAGATGGTCAAAACTATGAACAGTAAAATGACAACAAACCCACAACTATCAACAACTGAACCTAAAAACAAAAACAAAAACAAACTAAGCAAACTGCTAGAACAGGAACAGAATCACAGAAATGGAGATCACATGGAGGGTTATCAGCGGGGAGGGGGAGAGTGGAGAATGGCAGAAAAGGTACAGGGAATAAGAAGCATAAATGGTGGGCACAAAATAGACAGGGTAGATTAAGAATAGTATAGGAAAGGGAGAAGCCAAAGAACTTATATGTACGACCCACGGACATGAACTAAGTGGAGGAGGGGATGCTGGTGGGAAGCGGGGTGCAGGGTGAAGGGGAACAAAGGGAACAAAAATAGAGGACCACTGTAACAGCATAATCAATAAAATATACTTTTTTTTAAAAGAAAAGACAACTCGAAACAGTATTTTATGTCTCATACAAAAGCTGTCAAAATATTTTATAGATATAAATGTAAAACACAAAACCATGAAACTTCTAGAAGAAAATTTAGAAAAAAATATTGTGACCTCAGGTTAAGCGAAGAATTTTTTAGATATTATACAAAAACATGATACATAAAAGAAAAAATTTATAAGTTGGATATTATCCAATTTTAAAATTTTTGGTCTGCGAAGCTATTGTTAGATGTATCAAAAGACAAATGAGATTGGGAAAAAATATTTGTACATCACATTTCTGACAAAGGTACTGTGTGTCTAGAAAAATAACTCACAAAACTCAACAATAAGCCTTTTTTTTTTTTTTAATCTCTCCAGGTGATTTAAACCTATAACCAAATTTGGAAAGCTCTCTTCTATGACACCCTATTACACTTTCTGAGAAACACAGTTCTCCTTCTGTCTTTGATTAGAGTTGGTTATGACACATAAACATAAACTCCAGTCTCAGTCGCTCATATTCCTTTGAATTTGGGTGGCTTTCTGGTGTGTGTACTGGCAGCCGACAGGCAGTTGGACTGATGTTTCACTTCTGGCTCTTCTGTCACTTCTGTTTATTCTGTTCTTTCTTGGCACCTGGAGATTTAAATATAGCTTTAGATATCAGTCAGGTATACCTCGTGAAAGGCAAAATATACGATGTAAAACATTGATTTCACTTAAACAGATCATTAAATGAAAATGCACTTCAACATATCCATGTAACTTCTAAATTAATGAAGCTAATACACCTTTGAGCATCTCTATTTGAGCAACTGGGGCGTGTCTTTTTCATTCAGGATAGACTTTCAGGTAAATCCACTGAAGGTGGATAAGTTACAGTAACTTAATTCTTCTAATATTGATGTTCACGATTGGCCCACCAGTTTGTTTCTAAGGAAAATTTTTTATTAGAATGGTGATATTCACATTTTGGTAGGCATGAAAATCATCTAGAGAAGAAGTTGTTAAAAATGTAGATACTTAACCTCCTACCTACAGACATGTGTGCAGCTAATGTTGGGGTAAATCCCCCAAACCTCTGTTTTTTAATAAGTATCTTTCTGTGATTCTAATGCAGCTGGGGCCATAGAACACCCCTTAAAAGTCCTAGGTAAGAAGATCATCTCAGAATTTTACATGTTTATGTATATCTTGTAACTGAAAACTATCACAGACATTGAACTTTACCAAGGCAGACATTCTGAGGCAAAAAGAAGCTGGCTAAAATATAAAGGGAGAAAATCTAGCTTTGAACATGAACCTCCCTTTCACTGCCATTATTATTATTGTTATTTTTATTTTTTTAATTGTTGTTCAATTACAGTTATCCCCATTTTTCCCCCATTACTCTCCCCTGCCTTGTCCCCCCACACATTCAACCCCCCCCACCATTGTCCTTTATTTGTAAATGATAGCTTCTGTGAAATTACTCACTTGGAGAGTTATTATGCATCAAGTATGATAATAGTCTGGCCACAAATGCAATTCATTTGGTAAACAGTTCTTTGAAGCATGAAGTACCTAATGTAATTGCATGTTGCAGCTTGGATGGGCTGTGGGCCCCTAGATGGCCATGTAGACCTTTCCACTGAAACATTGGAGAGAAAGGAACCTCAACGTGTGGCCCTGAATTGGAACCGTTTCAGTTCCCATTCTTCCCACATCCCATTTTCTTTTAGACTACTGAGCTCTATTCAGAACCAAAGAGGAGAGAATATTTTTTATGCCTTTTCATATTATGGTCCAAACACAATGTGAAAATAATCTGACTATTTAGAAGGGCAGTGTAAAAAAATTTAGTTTCTTATGTTTGTTGCAATTATTATAAAACCAGCAAGGGGTAGTGTGAAAGCACTTTGGTTATCACCACCGTATTTGTATTAACTTTTTCCTTTTTCTCAGATTTTAGCCTTTTCTTTAGTGATAAATTGTGGTGAACACTGTCATTACATTCACCCCTAAAGAGCTTCCACATCAAATGTATTTTCTTTTCCCCTTCGTTTGCCATTTAGCTTTTGTTAAGTACAATGGGGAATGGTATTATGGTCTCAGATAATAGGAGAAAAATTAACTATGTGTTGAAAAGCTCTCTGGTGCCTTTTCTAGAAGGGTGAGGCTCATTGTCACGCACGAACCTATTGGTTGACTTCTAATGGAGGACACAGGAGTGTGATTCTAGAAAATCCTATTGTGCCTTTTGGGATCTCATCCAACCAACCAAACCGCTGCCACTGCTCAGGCATCCCACCCTTTGCATTTGTTAAATTGTGTTTCTCGTTAGAGATAACACTTGTAAGAAGCCAGAGGAAAGTAGGTCTTGCTGCAGCTTTATTTGAGGAAATTGATTAAGATAAATTTAAGATTTTGCCCATGTTAGAGGGAAAAAGAAAACACCTCATTATGAAAAGAATGGACTGCTTGCTTTATTCTGATAGAGAGCAATTTAACAAGCAAATTTATGCGCTGTCGAAGCCAACTGCTTGGCATTTGCATTTTGGTTGCTGGTTCCTAAAGAAAAAAAATTATCCCGCATTAGGACGTAAGCAGATGCTGATATAGAAAAATTTGGAAAATATACAAAATTATAAAAGAAAATTAATATTATTGTTGATATTTTGATGCATGTGCTTTCAGCCTGCTTACTCTCTGTGCATATATATGTTTTGGGGGTTTTTATACACTGCTTGGTATACTGCCTTTTTTTTTCTTACCTACTTTTGGATTGTAAACATTTCCCAATACTATTAATATTTTTTCATAAACATAAATTTAATGTTTGTATAATGCTACCTTTATTTATGCACCATAATTTAATTAACCATTCTTTTATAATTGGACATTAATATTCTAACAATCTTGATCCATCATAGAAGACCTAAAATATATGTGGAAGATCCCATATTTCCACAAGTAAATTAAACGGCAGATGGTGGATTGGAACTCTCTGTTTATAGCAATTAACTCACTTCTTGATAACATTGATAATGTTGATTAAGATTGCACATCTTAAGAACTGGCTATTTGGGGAATGTCTTTGTGTTACTTTCAGGCTTGTTTGTTTCCAGAGTTGCCTAGATGTTTGAGGTCAATGGATTAAAACAGAGTTCAGTCTTTTCTGCCCCAAGGGCAGGAGGGTAGGCAGGGAAGAAGGGGTAGGTTTATAGCTCCGAGGCTGCAAAGTTGGGAGAATTCGTTGTGAAGTACGATCTGGGTTTTAAGGAATTCTGGTCTCAGTAACTTCTCTGACTAGGTAGTGAAAAGGAGGGTCCTCTATGGTGAAAACCGAAGTAGGTGAAGTGCCAGGGCTTGACAGAGATACTTTGGGGACAGAAGAGATAACATCAACTTTTTACCAGGTTAAAGTTTGAGATCTCCTGACACTGCAGATTTTTGGCTGGTAATGTTAGAGGCTAATTTTGGAATGGCAAGGAGGGCTCAACTAGAGTTCCAAACTCACAAGACCACCCTCCACTTCAGATGCCAGTTGTAATGAGGTACCCAGGCTACGTGTACTTTTGTCCAACTTGGCTACAGATTTGGGGATTCCCACAACCCCCTCTTCAGATTTGATAATTTTCTGGTATGACTCACAGAACTTAGGAAAATTCTGTATTTGCTACAATAGTTTATTATAAAGGATAAAAGTAGTCAGATAACATATGGAGAGGTGCAAAAAGGCCTTTTAAGTACAGAAGCTTCTGTCAATAATTGGTCATTGGGGATTGAACTCAATCTGCAGCCCCTGTCTCTACCCTTCAAAGGGATTTTATTTTAATTGAGAAAGCAGTTTAAGCCAGGTAAGCTTCACCCTATCAGAAGTCCCAGAGACCGCCCTGCAGCTATGGAGGGGATCTTTTCCCTCTCAGACCCATTTGCTTTGCCCTAGAGGCAGCGGTTCCTGCTTTGATCTGTCTCAAACAGGCCTCTTGATAGTAACGCACTTTTTAAAAAATTTGTTTTATACTTTTACTTTCATTTTATTTTTGTATTAAATTTATTGGGGTGGCATTGGCTCATAAAACCATACAGGTTTCAAGTGTACAACTCGATAAAACATCATCTGCACACTGCATCGTGCACCCACCGCCCTAAGTCAAGTCTCTTTCTGTCCCATTTGCCCACACTTTGCCAACTTCTACTCGCCCACCCCCTTTCACTCTGGCTATCACCATACTGGTAGTTGTGTCTATGTGTCTATGTGAGATATATATATATATATATATATATACACACACACACACACACACACATATACTATAATTTTCATATATTATATATATTTATATATAAAATGATCTGTCCAGAAGGTATCCAGCCACGTACTATGAAAAATGGAGGCATTTATTGAAGAAAATACAAGATACAAGAAATAACGTACATAGGACAATGATGCCTTAGTCCCATGGGACGTCACACAGTTCACAATCATCATCAGCTGACCCATTGTATTTTCCTGAATCTCATCAATGGTCTGAAATCTCTCCCCTTTCAAAGGTGATTTTAGTTTTGGGAAAATCCAGAAGTTTCAGGGTGCCAAATCCAGGATGTAGGAGGACTGAGTCACCTGGGTGATTTGATGTTTCACCAAAGAACTCCGCATGAGATGTGATGCATGAGTGGGCACATTGTCGTGATGAAGCTGTCAATCACCAGTTGTCCATAGTTGTGGCCTTCTGAATCATCCGAATAGTTTCCATGGAAGCAACGTTCAAGCTTAATGCAAAATTTGATGCAGATTCATTGCTTTACTCACTCAGTCATTTTGAATGTTACAACTGCACAGTACACATGCCCACTCAATGGCATCTACCAACCCCGCTGACTAGTACAGTGAAGTCGTCATTGTTCACACATGCACATTCCAGTCCACTCTCCTTGGCTGTTAGGTTACATAGATGGAGTGCTAACTGTTCTTGTTATGTTAGCAATAGTTGGACTTTCTCCAGAAAAATGTGTGTGTATATATACAGATATTAAGATATCTTAATACTCAATACATCATACTCAGACATTGCTGTGGTAGGAAAACACTTTTTAAATTCGAAGCTAAAGGAGAGCAATTTATCAGGTCTTACGTGTCAACTAAAAGTCCCTTAAAATGAAATGTTGTGGATTTCTTTCTTTTTTATTTTTTTAAAATAAAAGATGTGTAAAGTACTTCTTTTTTTCTTTTAACTACTGGTAGAATTGGGTGAAGTTTGAAGCATAGTCTTTTGAGCTTCTGCTCCACACAAGTCACAGGGTGGGGATGTTTGTGTTTGCCAAAATTGAAAAAGCCAGAATTAAAAAAAAGAAATCACATGTTGCAATGTTCTGTTCTCTTGCCAGGGCAGGCTTAGCCCCTTCCTGGTTAGATGAGGTCAACTGGAGGCCTCCTAGCGAGTCACTTCCAGAAAAAGCTGTTCTCATCTCCACATATTTTCAGCAAGTGGATGGTGCTAATGCTGCTGCTGCTGCTGCTGGTCTTCATGATGGTGATGATGATAATAATTAAGACTTTTCTGAGCAATTCTGGGAACACAGTTTCCTGCTGCACAAAATGAATGAAAGATGTGGTACCTGGATTCGGAATAGCACCCCGGCATGGCCCGGTGGCTCGCAAGGCAGGAAGCCTCATAGGCTGTATCAGCACAGGAAGGAGCCGTGAGAAATGATAAGCTTGTCTCTGCTTTCATCACCGTCATGACTGAAAGTTCACCAAACTACCGAGCAGTCCTGAGTCTCTGTGCTCTGCAAGTTGTGATTATGTTGGGGCAGGGGGAGGTGTAGACGCAAGCAGGCAGCCAGAAGTTGAGTCTGTAAGAGTTTTAAAGAAGGAATCAGAGTATCTAAGACTACTGAGGGAATTTGAATGTCTGCTGGTCTCAAGCACTGAGTAAGGAAGATTTCTTGATCATTAGGACTTCTGTTTCTGGCATGATGGAAAGACTTGTATCAAACTAACTCTCCTGTGGAGACAAACTATAAAAACTGGATAAAACAATAGTTTGAAAGCAGTGAGGAGCAGCCAAGTCAGACCGGAAGAAGTGAGCTGCACTGGGGAGAGGCCACATTTACTCCCATGTATTTCCTTGGATCATTTGCCAATTTAAACATGAGGGACTAGAAACGTCACAGGTAGAGGTAGATTAGCGTTTTGACATTCTCACCAAGCGAGGAATCAGTCAGGTGTTGGAGCTTGAGGCTACCAAGGTAGCAAGGAATTGAAGACCCAAAATCTTGGAAAGGAAGGAATCTTGGAGAAGTCAACCTGAAATCCTGTGTGAAATTTCCTCTGAGGCATTCACCAAATCCTAGCTGTACTCACGTGAGATAAATAAGCCAAATATCTGAAGAAAATAGTGGATAGCAGTAGTTGGGAAGGTACATAGCTGAGTAGAGATTTTTGGCAGTCATCTAACATTTAGTAGACAGAGGTTGGGGTTCAGGGCTCAGCAAGAGAGAGAAGCCTTGGAAAATATCTTCATGCTTTTTAGCTGAGACTCTAGAAGAGGAACGCACTAAGCATTTGGGCTAAGCCATAGCATTATAGGCAATCCTGAAAGAGACAATGTTTCTATTATCTCTTGCTGTTTTCCAAATCATATCAAAGCTTAGAGACTTAAGACAATAACTTATTATCTCTTACAGTTTTAGAGATTGACAGGTTCAGTTGGGTGGTTCTTATTTGGTGTCCTTATATGTGCCACCAGACTGTATTTGAGGCTGGAGTCATTTGGAAACTTCTTCACTCGAGTATCTGGAGCCTTGGCTGGCAGGTCTGGAATAGCTCGGGAGTGAGTTGAGTATTTATCTCTGTAACAGTCCTCACTATGTGACTAATTGGGGTTTTTTCACACACAGAAGTCTCAGTGTAGTTGGACTTTTTTTTTTTATTGTTGTTCAAGTACAGTTGTCACCATTTTCCCACCACCACTTTCCACCCCACAGCTGGACTTCTTATGAGATGGCTAGCTTCCTTCAGACTGGGCATATCAAAAAAAAGGGAAGTAGAGCTGAAAGTCTTTTAAGACGTGGGTTCCAAAATGATACAGCATCACTTCTGCCATATTACATTGGTCAAAGCAGTCTCGGAGCCTATCTGGTCGTTAGAGCAGGACACCTAATCCCCTCAGCTCAATGGGAGGACTGTCAAAAAATTTAAGGTCATCTTTAATATACCACAAACTAGCTCTAATAAAGCTTTGAGCCAGGCCTTGACTGGATGAAGTTGATCCTGCCTGTCAAAAAAATTAAATCCTCCAAGGGGAAAGATTACTTCATCCAGAGATCCTACAAGTTGTTCATACACAATGTTTGGCATTCAATGAAAAATTACTAGGAAGGTCAAGAAATAAAACCAGACCAAAAAGAAAATGAAAAATCAAACAGTAGGTCCAGCAGGTCCAGATGTTGGAGTTATAATGTAGGGAATTTAAAATAACTGTGACTGACATGATAAAGAAATTTTTTTAAAAGATGGAGAGGTTTGCCAGAAAACTGGTATCTATAAAAGATAATACAGTCAGACCTGACTGGTGTGGCTCAGTGGGTTGAGTGTCATCCTGCAAAGTGAAGGGTCGCTGATTCGATCCCTGGTCGGGGCACATGCCTAGGTTGCACGTCACGTCCCTGCTGGGAATATGCGAGAGACACAACCGATCAATGTCTTGCTCGCACATCAATGTTTCTCTCTCTCTTTCTGGAAATAAATACATAAAATCTTTAAAAAAGTAATAGAGTCAAATGGAAATTCTAAAACTTGAAAACACACTATCAGATATTATGAATTCAGCAGATCAAACATGAAATAAGAATGGATCATTAAATTAGAATATAAAGTAATAAAAATTTTCCAGATGTAAACATACAGAGAATAAAAGGATTGAATATAAAGAATGAGTGTAAGAAATATATGACGGATGGTTAAAATGACTACCATATGTCATTAGAGTTCCAGGGAAAGAAGAGATAAAAGGAAACAGAAATAATTCATTTGAGGGAATACTGGCCAGGAATTTTCCATAAGTTGGAAAATATCAAGCTTACACAAGACAAGTACTGTATAAAACTCAAGAAGGACTAACGCAAAGGAGATCACATTCAGACACAAAGTATTCAAACTAATAAAAACAACATATAAAGAGGATGATCTTTAAAGTAATAAAAAGACATCCTCCTTCAAAACAACAAGACTGACAATTGATTTTTCTTTCTTTTTTTAATAAAAAATATATGGCACTAAAAATTTTCACAAAGGCTAATCATTACCTGGTTTAGAAATATTTGTACATTTACAATGGGTAGATTTCCAGAAATATTTTTATTTTGGGAGATGAGGTGATGACTATGGTCAGGATTTTTATGACAGTTGACTTTTCAGTAGAAATGTTGAATGCTAGAATACAATAGGTTGGTTGATACTTTTAAAGTATTGAAAGAAAATAACTGCCAATTTAAAGTTCTATGTATAGTGAAGTTACCCTCATAAAATAAAGCAACGTAAAGACAGATTTAGACAAATAGAACATAAGAGAATTTGTCTCCAGAAGACCTACATGAAAAGAAGTACTAAAAAGAAAACTTTATGCAGAAAAAGAAACATGATCTCATACGGAAAACAAAATAATGCAGGGCAAAAGTGAAGATTACTGCGGGCGGGGAGATAGTCCATGGATCTAAGCAAATATTGATGATTAAGAAAATAATTGCAAAATATTTTGTGGTTTAAAATATGGAAAGAGTTATAATATATGAGAACAATAGTATAGAAGGATATGGGGGATGGTAAGGAGAGCTGAAATGCTTAAATTGCATTGTTTGGGAAGCAGTGAAAGAACTAATGTTAAGAAGACTCATAAATTACAACTGCATCTTGAAATGTCTAAAATAATGACTAAAGTCACTGCTAAGGGAGAAAATAGAAAAACTGTTTTAAAGATATTTGATTGATTCAAAAGAAGACAAGAAAGGATAACAGTAACAAAAATAAATTCAATTAATATAAAACAAATAATCAGATAGTAGATTTAAACCCAAATGTATTAGTCGTTGTAGTACATGCCAATGAGCTGAAACACTAATTAAATGACAAAGATCGCTAGAGTGTATACAGAAAAACAAAACCCAACTATACACTTCTTACAAGGTGCAAACATTAAATATAAAACACAGGGTAAGGTATGGATTAAGACTATCATGTAACGCTAACCAAAAAAAGCTGACAGGATGATTCCATTACAGGACAAAGTAAACTTCAGGCACTAGATTACTAAAGAGGTACTGTATGATAAGAAGATAAGCACACACTATACGAAGCAAAAATCAACAAATAAAAGGAGAAACTGAGAAACCCAAAATTATAGCTGAATATTTTAACTCAATAGTGTCAGTAATGAAAAGAACAAGGCTAGAAAAAAACCAAAACGCCAGGACATAGACAATCTGAACAACATATTAACAGACTCGAACTAACTGGCCTGTATAGAACAACACATCACGAACTACAAAAAAATGCAATCTTTTCAAGCACACATGAGCTACTTGCCAAAACAGACATATACTCAACTATAAAGAAAGTCTTAATTTTCAAAAAGATGAAAATTTAATACTATGTACTCTGACAGGAGTAAGAGTAAACTTGAAATCAAAGCCAGATAAAACCAAAATTTAGGAAATTAATTAGTATACTTCTAAACACCTATGGGGCAAAGAAGAAATTAAAATTTCTTAGAATATATATTCAACTGAATAATTAAAAATAAAGCATATCAAGACATAAGGATATTGTCAAAGCAAAAAAATGTACAGCCTTAAATGTCTGTCTTAGAAAAGAAAGCATCTTGAAAATCAATCATCTAAGCAAACATCTCAGGAAGAAAAAGAAGAGTAAACAAAACTTAAAGCAAGTGAAAAGGTGTAAATAAAAAGGAAAAGTCTAGAAAGCAATGAAATAATTAACAAATATACAATAGAAAGAATCGACAGAGTCAAAAAAATGGTTCTTCGAAATATTAATAAAATCGATAAGCCCTAGCAAGACTGATCAAGAGATAGCAAAAATTATCAATATTAGAAACAGAAAGGGAAACTCCATACAGATCCTAAAGGCATTCGAAAAATAATAAAAGAATATTTTGGCAACTTTGTGTTGAAAAATTTCACAGTATGGATAAAATGGGTAAATTTCTTGATTAAAAAAAGTAGAAAATCTGGACCTCTCTGTAACTAAAAAATTCCAGAGCCAGATGGTTTCACAGGCAAATTCTACAAAAAACCGAAATATACTGGCATTTTTGTTACCCAAACTCTTCTACTAATGCCCAGTACTCTGTTAAATGCTAAAAGCATGAAAAAGAAGAAGACAAGGTCCATACCCTCAAAACTCTAATAGGGCCACAGAGCTGCCAACGAGTAATTACAATGGAATGTGTAGAGCACCGTGGAAGAGGCATAAGAAGAGCGTTTTGATTGCATGCAATTGATTCGTTTTGGAGGAATCTGGACAACTTTGCAGAGAAGGTACAATTGAGTTGGGTTTCTAATGTTAGGTAGCAGAACCTACCAGACAAAGACAAGGAAGAAGAGCTGGCATCCCAGGAAGAGAAAACAAAAAGAGCAAAACGCTCATCTTGAGTGATCGTGATGTGTTAAGGTCAGGGTGAGCAGTCTGATGTAACAGACATAGTTGCATAAAGCAGGGCAGAGTAAGGAAAGGTGATCGGTGAGCCACCCCATGTCTTATTTCCTTCCCTTGGACTCTCTACACTGCTATAGTTGGGTGCATTGCTTTTTTCTTTATGCCAGTTTGAGGTGAAGCAAACAGCATTTAAATAACCTAGGCTGGAGGCAGGGGCGTAGGTAGCAATAAAGGGAAAAGGTAGCATGAGGGTGGAGGGACTTTCAGAAGTCGGGAGAAGACAGCTAGTAAATATCTCTGTTCCAGATATGTGATCCAGTAATGACTACTGTACTCTGGTATTGAAGCAGAGTCCCAGCTATTCTTCCTCCTATATGTTGCAGTTCTGCAACTTGGTTTCCAGGTTTTTGTTTTTGTTTTTTTTCTTTCTACTGACTCTTGATCTTTTCATTCCCAGTCTCTTGAGAACTAGGGCACAAACGTCCAGGGTTGGGCTGAAATTGACCTGTTATTAGATAGATCACTGGGATGACAACCATCAAGGCACCCAAATTGCAGCACCCTATTTGCACTTTATCCTTAAGTCATAGCAAGACAATCAATTGTGCTGGGGAAACCAGACCAATAACCATTAGAGGACAAAACAAGATAGCATATAATTAAGCTATTACATTGTTGATGCGTGATTCCAGTCATACGGAGCAAAATCACAAAGGAGAACAATAAAGCCTTCTGAAGTCAGGGAAGGCTTAAAATGTGTGATTTTTTTTTTTTATCATGACCTCTCAGAAAAGAACACAGCATAAACAAAGGTAGAACACAATGGGGGAACTACTGGGAGGGGGAAATATTGGCTACTCATGTAGGCTATATTGATAGAGAACCAAAACAATCAATCGATGTAGTTGGTTCAATGTTAAAGGAGAACAGCCAACTTGCTGCTTAATCAGTTTTATTATTTGACTGAGTTTGTCAAAGCGTCGAATAATCTCTTGTCTTGAGAAAATTGGGATATGTTTAACAGCCATTCAAAAGGGTTAGTTTCAAACAAATAGTTTGAAAGTCTCAGAAATGAGGGTAGTAGTAGGGCCAAAGACCTTGAATGCTCCCTGTGATTTTTCCCTTGATTAACTGGCCTCGGCCAGACTTTTGTTGTGTTTTTGTCTGGGGTGATTTTGGATGACATTTCACTTGCCACATATAAGACTTTCTAGTGGGATGCTGCTGGGTTCTTACTAGTATCTCCTCAAATGCCTTCTGTTTGACATCATTCTCTCTTCCTCCCAAAGATGAATTCAGTAAGCCAAATGAAATGTTGAGAATATTGTGTGTAATTGACGTTAGGAAATGCTTGGCTTCATTTTGACGAGTTGGCGCTAAGCTCTGGACCAAAGTAGTCTGTTTAACTGCCTGCATTTTGTTGACCTGAGAAAATTTTGTTGACTTGAGGAAAAATAGGTTCATGGAATCAAGTTACATTTTGTGATAGAGAGGTATTGTGGTAAGAGATTTGGGTTGGTTATTTTGGAAATTTTGGTTCTCATTCACTGGTCAAATGGTTATTGATACCCTACTATATTTCAGTATAATATGCTTATGGGGATATTTAGGGCAGTGTTTTCCAAACTGAACATCAAAGAGGTTAATAGATGTTCCTCTGACAAAATGGTTTCTTCATAAATGAGTTTGCAACATAAACTTTCCTGTTTGAACATAGAGGATATTGGAATAGTAAAGTTTCAGATAAGTCTTGCAGCAAAGAAACCAGTCTCATTTTTCTTTGATTAACCCAATATTTAAAAAAAAATTTTTTTCTGAACACGAAACTCCTCATTTTGGAACATCCATTAAATCTCATGGGATACAAGGGAATTCTGGGAAAGGGGGATTGAATTAGCTCTCTCTGCCTCCTCCTCCCACTGCTATATTTATTGGGGAGTGGAAATTGAAGACCTTTCATGATACATCACATATTAGACAAGTGCCCAACAGAAAGAGCTTGTTACAAAGAAATTGTAGTAAAATGTGTTAATGGCAGAAAAAGATCCATGTCAACATTTAGGCAAATTAATTTTTGTCTCTCATTTTTGTCTGTCTCCTTGTTTTAATGTTACCTTTTAAGGCCTTAGCCACAGAGAGGCAGTAGTTCCTTCTTCCTGAATTATTCTATTGGTAGCTATACTGATCCTCCTCTTTTTTTCCAGTTTCTTAAATGACTTTTGATGCTGTACTTACAACCTATGTCAGAAAGAGGCTTGGGTTTACCTACTCATTCATGGTGCACAACCAAACCTCATCAAGTCAAAAGCTGACTGACGAACACGCAGGAGGTGATTTTGCAGGCAGATGCCCAGTGTGGCTGGTTGGGTGTGTGGTCAGAAAACCTGTCCCATTTATGAAGAATGTCTTGAGCATGGGTAGAAGAGCAGAGAATTGCCCCAAGAGCAAGATTAGGCTAGTTATTCCAACAGTCAAGGGGGTCGTTAAAATCCTAGGGGTGTGAGTCAAATGATTTGGTGCCCTGGGAGCATGGAGCACACTGAATAGAGAAGAAAGTCTAAGCTGAAAGAGAGAACATAAGTAGGTCTCATAATTGCGAGAGAGCAAACAAATTTCTCTGGAAACAAAAATGTCTCAGTTTAATTTTTTTCAACTTTGGACTTAAAATACAAACTCTAGAAAAATATCTGCTTATAAAGCTATGCTCTTTCTGTGAATGTTCAGGTGACTCCAAGCATGAGGGTGCTGATATCTTGTCTTCTAATGACATTCAAAGCCAAATACAGCTGTACTGAGCAATTGCTTTGAAATGTAAACTAAAACAAAACAACCCGACCCCACTAATAGAATGTGGTATTGCTAGTAAAGTGGGAGTATTTAACATCCATTACCCATTTAGTTTGAGGATATAAATAAGGATACATCTTTCCCCAAGCTTGGCTCTTATTCATGTTTCAACATGGACCTACTGATGGGCAGTTCGCTAGGATCCCAGCCCTGGAAGGACATCCTTCCTAAGAAAAGGAGGTAGATTGTCAACAGGCCCTTTCAATACAGTGCTTTAATGGGAATTTGCACATGGTGTGGTGGGAGCATGGGGTTGGGGTTGGAATCTACCCTGGTTTGGGGGAAGACATAGCTTTGGGTATTTAGAAATGGCTCTCTAGAGAAGAGGATGCTTGAGCTGAGTTTTAATAGAACAGTAGTGTAGGTTGCAAGGATGAAAAGATGAGATTGGAAAAGGAACTCCGGGTAGAGGAAGCAACACGGGTCAAACACAGAAGCAAGAAATCTAGCAGTCCTGTGAGGCTGTGTGTAGAAAAACGCATTAGCTTTCTAATCCTGCCATAACAAAACCCTACAAATTTTGGGGCTTAAAATAATTCACATTGATTATCTTACAGCCCCAAGGGTCAGCAATCTGGCAGGGGTGCAACTGGGCTGAAATCGAAGTCTGTATGGACGGAATTTCCTTCTGGAGGCTCTGGGGGAGAGTCTATTTCCTTGTGTTGTCCAGTTCCTTGAAGCTGCTCACATTCCTTGGCTAGTGGCCCCCTTCTTAGATCTTCAAAGTCAGCAATGTAGTATCTCGTGACCCTGATTTTCTGCACATCTTTCCTCTGACAAGACTGAGAAAGATTCTCCACTTTAATGATTCATGTGATTAGAATGGGTCGGCCTGGCTAAATACAGACAACATCCTTATTTCAATGTCTGTGATCACATCTGTGAAATCCCTTTTGTCATGCAAGATAGCATATTCACAGGTTTGGGGGATTAGGGTATTGGCATCTTTGGGTGTTGGAGGGTGGTCATTACTCTGCCTACCACAGGTAGGATGACTCTGATGAGGGAGGCAAGGACCACATCGTGGGGGGAAAGCCCTGTGTCTCTGCCATTCAATGGAGCAAGGTTCTTCTTTCTCTTCTAGTTTGGATTGACTCCCTTGCCAGTGCTCTCCTTTGGGGGCTGGAGCTGGTCTCTGATGTCTGTGGCTTATTGACAAAGAAAGTGATTGAGGACTGACTGCAATTCATTGCCCTCAGTGGTTCCCCTGACCCGAAACTACTTAACTCCTGTACAACAGTAATTAAAAAGCTATTTGTCTCCTCTTCACTGTTTATCTGAAGATACACACCAAGATAAAAGGGACTTTGACTTCCCACAGATTCATTCCACTGAGGCTTTGTTTCTGCCAACTATTGCTATCCCCTCTTTTTTTTTAACATTTGATTTTCAGCTAAGTGCACATAAAAACAAAGATATGGCCAATTATACATATATTTTCTTGAACTGACCTTATTAAGTAGATTTATGATGGTGAAATCGGTCCAAAACCAGTTCTTTAAATTATCTTACTATGTATCTTATAGAAGAAATCTTTGAGAAAGTCCAGTATTTCTCAAGCTTTTCTTCTCTTTTCATATTGTCCTCATGCTCAGTCAATTTTCCTCAGTAACATCTCATGAAAATGAGTGATCCCTAATGGAACGTGACCCATGGTTTGAGAATAGCCGATCTAGTCAATCCTCACAATTTTATGATCTGGGAAACTGAGACCCAACTAGGTTAACTGTGACTTGACCAATATCACATAGCTACTTAGCTGAAAATCCAGGATTTGACCCCCGTAACAAATTTAATTTTATTTCAGGCTTTCCAATTATTCCTTTGCTAAAAGCAAAATAATCTATGTATTTTATTTAGTCTCTTAGTTTTTTTCCCCTTAGTTATATATTTTAGGGGCTTTACTCTCTTTACTGGAAAAGTAACATTCAAGGCTGAACATTGACATGCAGTTTCTTTTTATGCTGCACATCATCTTTTCTTTCTTTTTTGGACGAGGAGAGATTTAGCTTTGTTGGTTCACCTTTTTTTTTTTTTTTTCATCTTGTTCTTTGTATCTTCCTTGTAGGATTCACACTCCCCTCGCTTCCTCTCTACTTCTAGTTCTCTTTCCTATAATAATACCCCACGCTCTACACGCCTCCTTGTTCCCTCCAAAGGGCAGACACAAATAGCTGCAGAAGTGGATGTTGATTTAATTGCCTTGGCATATTTTTACTTGGGTCTTCTCTGAGTCTTTCCTCCAGATGCTTATCTAATTTTCCTCCTCTCTGTGCTATTTTTTTCCTTCTGTATGAAATGTACCCAGCTCCATCCACATCACAGGCTTCTGTCAGCATAAGCAGGGAGTTATCGTCCCAAAAAAGAAGGCTATACTGAGCACTTATGTAGCACCTTCCCCCTCAGCCATTGAAAACCTTCCATAGGGGAGAGATATGACTTCTCTCTTACGTTGCCGATGAGAAATGGAGGCAGGGAGTAGGAGGAGGAGGTGGGAAGAAAATGTATTATTATAAGTTACACTTTACACATGCAACAACCAAAAAGTACAGATTAGGGTGATCCAACTAGTTCCTTTATCATTGGAGGCATTAGGTTAAGTCATAATGTCGGAGCATTGATCAACAGATTGGCTTGCAAAGAAATCAACCCATTCCTCTACTGAAGATATCTAAAATAGAGAGATCTACACAGCCCATGGCTTAACATTTAGGCAGAACCAACTGCTATAGAACATACTGGGGCACCGAAATGAAAGGTACTGTGTATGGCTGTACTGTTCTGGGTTTGGAGGGCATTCAATCCCTTTCTCCTTAATCTCCATGAGCTCTATTTTCTCATCTGTGAAATGGGAAAAAGTAGATATGCATTTCAGTCTTATTTCCAGGTTTAAGAGATGAAAAAAGTCTTCAGTGTATTTAAAAGCTGATGGGAAAGAGCCAGTATAGAGAAGAAGATTTAACATAGAAGAGAGAGAGGATAATTTACAAAGCAAAGTCCCTCCCTGATAAAACAGACAGGGGACTGGTGGAAGGACACGCCTTAGTAAGAAAGAAGGGCACCTATTCTGTGGTGGCAGGAGGCAAGGTCGAAGAATGGCTGCAAATGTGGTGGTGGAAAGTTGAAGGATGTCCCTTCTGAGGGGCCTCTACCTTCTCTGTGAAGTCAGAATTGATGCCACCCATTTTGGATATTGAGAAATGTGTGGATGTTGGAAGATTGGGACAGTGGGGAAACTATGGAGTCCTCACTTTGGAGAATAGAGGAGAGAACTGATCACACTCAGTAGACTTTCTTGGCAGTTTCATGCCCTGTTGGGGATCCTGACCGTGAACACAATGACAACACTCTGCTCTGTTGCTTTCTCTGCAGGGGTGCTCAGCAACCTCGGTCAATAGATAGATTCATTTGAGAAAGGCCAATTCAGTATGATGAAAGGATAGTGGAGCAAGGGAATTGAGGAAGTTGAAGAGACAGGTCAAAGTAATAGACTATTGACTATAAGTAGGATAGGGAGGCAATGACGAAGGAGGACGCTGATAAGTGAGAAATTGTGAGGGCGGTCAAATGAATTCAAGCATCTGGTAGCTTCTTCGTTATTTCTATTAACCAGACAGTCTAAAGCCAGAGTCCAGACTCTCCAATACTATTAGACTATTTTTGTTTTGACAACAGCTGTATCACATTATATGTGTGAATGAACTTAAGATACAAATTTATTTTGAAATCATTTAAGGTAAGCCTAAATTAAGTCAGGCTAAACTTTTTGGTAAATATGAAAATTCTCAAATGTGTAGCATAAAAATCCCACTACCATCATATACTCCTTGTAGGGCCAGGAAGGGGGATTAAAGCCAGTGAATGTTTTTTTGAACTTGGTGTCTCAAGGCAAGTCTGCAAGGGTATTTTGGGTTGTTTAATCTCGATTGATGAATAGGAAATAACAGGGTGAGTAAGGGGAGAGACGAAAATGCAGTTGGAGTTAATGTAGCTAATAGTAGGAATAGGTGGAAAATTAAAGGAATTATGTTGGCAGTTGTGGAATTATGGGAGGGCTAGAAAGAGAGAAGGAAACTCTAGTTACCTGCATCTCCCAGGGATCAGAGAAAGGATGGTGGAGGGGGCTGAGTGCTAGTAGGACCCTCATAGGTCTTGCAAGGCGCAAGCTGTCACTTGCATTGTTTGAGTATTGTACCTAGCTTATCAGGGACATCTGAGCATAATTGAGAGTCCAATAACTCTGAGTTTATTCCTAAGAGGGAAAGTGGGGTGGTGGTAATAACCAAATCACAGGAATCTTCACCTGGCCTTGGGTACTCATTTGGACCTCCGAGTCCTCATATAACCCCACACTGAATTTGTGGATAAACATTCTCATTCTTTCTTTCCCCGAGAGGCATACTGCCATGCAGTTCTCTTTAATTCTGCCGTCAGAGCAGTGCCATTGCCCTCAGCCATGGGCATTGCCATGAGATGAAAAGGGTACATGGAGATTCACGTTCAAACTAAGGACTTTCCAGACCACATCAGGGGATGGGGGTTGGTGACCACCACTCTGGATGACACCAGAGGTGAGATTATCATGAGAAAGGATTAAGTGAATACTGACAGGACATTTCTCTTAGCATTTCCTTTTTTTTCTCCAAGGGGAAGATTTTTTTTGTCCCAACCTTGAAGGGACTAAAATGATACCTTAATTACTTTTTAACTTGTCGGGGACCCTGACTTATTGTCCTTATCAGGTTTGTCCCAGGGGTGTAAAGTAAAAGGGTTACTTTTCTAACTTAAGCAGCAAAGTGACCAGCCTGAACATGTTCATTAGCTGGTGGTACTTACCTTGAGTACAGATGATTTTAAAAAGTACATTGAGAGCCCAAAAGTTCCAAGGAAATTTTCCCAAAGTACCCAGCGAGAAATTTCAGACAGCCACATCTTTCTTTCATTTCAGCAGCCCAGCCTCTGAAGTGCCTGGTTCTGAGAATCATTAGGAAAAGACAAAAGTCTGCCTGGCAGGTACTGAGATGTTTGGTTTGTTTTAACTTTTCATTGATCCCAGGAATGTTAAGAGGCATGTTTTCATGCAAGCCACACTTTAATAAAAAGATGACTATGGTTAAATTCAGTCCCATGGGATAGCTAAAAAATAAAAATATGTATGTATTGGAAAACACAGTGCTTCTGTAGCCAATTCTGTCAGGTTCACAGAGCGGGCCTTTCTGGACGGTTTTATGCCACTTCTGTCTATTCCGATTAGGATGGAAGTTCCTAGCTTTTTCAATTATAATCTGTCAGTGTTTCCACTGAAGATCACTGCTTCTCGGAACACAAACTTCGGGTGCGTTTCTAATCCCTGTGAGTCTTGCTGATGGCATGCAACCCAATGGCATGCAACACATATCCTGCGCCGTATCTGTGCCTAACTTTCTGGTGTGAAATTCCAAGTTTTGTAAGCCTAGTCTTTCCCACATGACCCCGTACAGCTGTCTTCAGATCCAGGAAATACTTGGACAGAAAACAGAAAATCAGATCCTGTACTTTCTGGAACGTGAGGAGCTTTATGCAAGGGGTAAACGATTCCTGGCGTGTAAACTAGAACAAGTCTCAACGGTTCCACTTCATTTTGGAAAAAGTCAGCATTGTTGACCAGATGTCTTTCTGTTAGCATCCAGAATTATAATAAAAAAATAAGAGTGAAAAAGCCTGATTCTGTCAGGAAGCCTAGAGAGATGACAGTTCCAGCCCTTCCACTGACTAGCGGCATGGCCCTGGTGATCATATACTCTTTGTGGGAAATGGTTTACCGTTCTGTAAAATGAAATGGTTTGGTATGTTGGGATCTAAGCTCCTCCTAGCTTTCAAATCCAGAAGATTCTGAAGAAAATGAAAATGTCTCCTCACAGGTTTCACAGTACTACCCCATATCACCAGTAGATGGCAGACGTGCATTGTAATCAGAAATTGATATCACGATGTGATACTGGCAGCCCCGATAGTGATGAAGTTTATCAAGATAGGTACAGAATAATGACCATTAAAAAGAATGTTGTCCTTAACCAGGAGATAGATGCATGGATCTCTATGCAATGATTCTCTGTTTCCATTAAACCTGCTCTAGTTTCCAAATTTGCTTTTGACATCCTTTGAAATGATACTTTGAAAGGCAATATAGCCACTGGAACAAACCATGCATTTCTTCTCTCATCCTCATTTGTTAATTAATCCAACAACTATTTGTTAAATCCACTTTTTTCCAGATCCTAGACTCAGTGCTAAGGATACAGAGAAAAACAAAAAAGATACAATCCCAGTATTCAGGAAGCTCATCCTTCAGGTGGATAGGCGGGCCACCAAACAAGAAATGGTCATTGTGCTAAGAGTCTGAAGAGAAGTGCATAGCAGATCATGTAACATGCTGGGGGGAAAGGGGTGTCAAGAATAATTTCTTAGGTGAAATGCTTCATGTTCTAGAATGAATGACATTTGGTTTAACAAACAGGAAATTAGTGAAAGAAGTGGTCCAGGCAAAAGAACAGTATGTTCAAAGAGTCATAGTCAAGAGACGGCGAGGAGCATTCCAGGAGCTAAAAAAAGCCAGAATGACTGCATTGCAGAACCAGGCGGAGAGTGGCATGAGATGAGGAGGAGACTACATCTTCCAGGGCCTTCTAGGACATGAAGAGGCGAAAAGCGGTTTTCATGAAATTCTTGATTTCTTCGTGACTCCATTGGCTAGGGCAATTTTTTCAGACTACTTAGCTGAGATCTTGGAGGGAGGAGAAGCCTGGTCCAATAATTAAAAAAAAAAAAAAAGGCTCATTTGACTGGGAAATGGAGGAGAGGAAAATGGAGATCTGAGAATCAAAACTGGCCTGGATCAGTTTAAAATCAAAAGAGTATTCGTTGCCCTGGCCAGCTGGCTTGGTTGGTTGGAGCGTCATCCAAGAAGTTTCAGGGTTTGATCCCCAGTTGGGGTGTGCACGGGAGGCAACCCATTGATGTTTCTCTCTCTCCCTTTTTGTCTAAAAATCAATGAACATATCCTCAGGTGAGGATTAAAAAAAATATTCATTACATTCCTAGGATTAATTAAAATATCCCTTGCTGGTTAGCTACACCCAATACGATATAGCAACTAGACTGTCAGAGTGATGCTCTTATCATGTCTGTGTCCCATTGGCTTTATTCCCTTTAACAGCAGCCGTAGCTATCTGTGGGCCAGACACTGAAATTGCCACTTTCACTAAAAGAACTTGCAACACCATGCAACCATAGAGTGTGACTGAAGAGGCCTGTGTCACCCTTCATTTGCCTCCCAGCCCTTCACTCATCATGACTCTGTATCAATTAAGTGATTGTTTTTCTTTGAAAATCTCAGCTCTTCAATAACATGGCCGCTCAGCAAATGACACTGTGAATTAGCCTCTGGAGTATTTCTACATAGTAGAGGGAACAAATAACATGTCATTATGGATTTTCTGGCTATAAAACACCAAGGCAGATATTGGATTTTAAAGAATTATAGTCTGAAGATAGGTCATCACTTAATTTGAAAAGCAAAGTTAGGTGTGTGATCTGCTGTAAATCTCGGAGTGCCCATAAAGTTGAAGGTAGGCAAAACTACATCTTTGAACTCAAATAACTGGTCCATACACTGCCCTCTCCTGCAGTTCTGTTTCAAATGCCCAGAATAGTGACTACTGTGTATCTAAACATTTACTTTAAAGTATGCTAAATCCAAAGTCCATGACTCTTTTTCTCACTGCCTGTATGTAGAGCTGAGCACAGGAACATAAATCAATTCTCTGTGCCAGAAATCAGAGATGTTTTGGGGCTACTGGAAAATTTTCATTTAGCTTGTAGTGACATTCTTAGACCACCCAGCAAAAAAAATCAAGATCTATTTATTTTCCCGAAGGGTTCTGGCTGCAGTTCAGTAGAACATAGTGACCAATTATTTTCACCTACCTCATTGCTTGATATAACCATATGTCTAGCTATAGTTTACTATAAATATAATAAGGACCTGTTTAGGTATGTGAACCCAGAGTCTCAGACAGTTTTATTAGTATTCATAAATATTTATGTTCTAGATATAATCATATTATTATATTTTTGTATATAGTCACACATGAAATTCAGGAGGTTACTTATTTTATCAACTCAACCATGCCACCAATCCTAGACAGCGAAATATAGGGTCCAGCACAAATAACGCCCCTTTTTTATTACAAAATCTTTTATTGCAAAATCATAAGCATGTAATTCTGTAACATAACAATATCACATTCAAGCACACCATATGACATTTTAGGTGAAATTTTCAAATTAAAACTATAAATTATTATACCCGTATTATTACCCTACCAACCACACTCAAGCAGGCCTTACTTCTGCTGGACCTTGTATATTTGAGATGATAAAAATCAGTACTTTGGCTACATTTTTTCAAATAGAACTCATTTCCCTGGACCATAATGCTTAAGGGTTAGCCTGACCCACTGATGGGCCAAAATGCCCTTCCTTCTCCATAGTACTCTTTTCTCCTCCTGGTCGAAAACGCCCACCTTTAGAGGGGATCCTAAGTGGTACCATCAGTTAAGAGACTGTTTTGCATTGGAGGAGACATGAGAAAAGACCTCATGTATTAGACACTACTATGGGCTATCCAAAGTTTTTTATAATTCTTAGCATTAATTGAACTTCATTCTCTTTCTTCTCCACTCAAAAAATACTATTGTATCCACTCTAATTTATATAAAAAGTGAACTGTCAGCAAACCAATACAAAAAGTGGTAGTAGTGACAAATAACCTCTGGCCTATCTCATGTCACTGGTGGCAGGCTGCAGCCTTCAAGGCCCAGGGTAAGATTCCAGAAAGGGGCCTAAGCGACCTGACTGACCATCTAAAGAAAATGAACTTTGTCACAGTTACTAAGGGGCAGGGAGAGAAGTAGCACTGGAAAGCTTCTTAAAAAGGAGAAGTGAAGATCAAAGCACTTTCCCAACAGAACTGTGATCGAGACGGTGGAGTTTTCTCTGCCCATGTTCAGGTGCCCCGGTGGGACAAAATGGGGGCACAGGTACCGACTAGATGACTTTGAAAAGTCAGATACAGCAGGGACCAAGAGAGCCATTTTTCTGTTTTGTTCCACCGACCCCACAGAATGTTAGGGCAAGAAGAGACTTATTTTAAGAAGTTCCCTTAGTTTCCAGGTAATTGAACCAAATCCAAAGAAGCCGAAGGTCATGGCAGTTATGACACAGATCTGCTACGGCCCTGGCTTGAACCCATTTCTTCTAATTACCAGTAAAGTCCAATTTCCTCCATATTGCATAGTAAAGCAAGCTGGAGAAGCAAGGTAAATAAAGAAACAACGGTTTAATTACATGCCTAGGAATCCCTTGGCTTGCTGAAATGGATACTTTCAGGAAATCAATTCTCCTAAGAAGAAACAGTAAAATGCTTTCTTCAGATTACCTTGCCTAAATGACGTAAAGGACTCGAGCCTTTGGTGTGACCTGTTGATACGGTCCTATCTTTAAGATAGTCTGTGGTCAAGGATCTGGTCTCTTTGTCCATCTGTTTCACACACACACAATCCTGGACTCTCTGTGCCTGTTGTAATTCTTCACCTATGCCTGATCTCTTCCTCCTTTTGGCCAAAACAAATATTTCCAAATGAAGCATACATCTTTTAAATTTTGCCCTTCAAGGTCAGCTGTGTTTTTCCCAAGAAGCTTTTGGCTCTATAATCTGTTAAACCTATCCAAGTCATCATGCTGAGGGGCCATCTTTCCCTACCTTGCCACCGTAGGCTGCCTAATCAGTCCAGCAACGTAATGGAAAGACAGGATAGTCTTAGCTATATGGCCTTGGGCAAGATTATTGTCTTGAGCTTCAACGTCCTTATCTATAAAACACAGATTAAAATCCCCATTGCCCATGCCATACACAGTGATGAGGTAAAGATGTAGGGAGGTTATGTGAAAGAGTTTGATAAAATTAAAGCACATTTTAAATTCAATGTGTTGTTAGTAGCCCCTGTGAATGTCATTGTGGTAGGAATCTGAAGCCAAGTATGGAGAAGCCCAAGTATTCTGAAGACCCGTGCCCTGGCGACTCCCTGCTCAACCTGTCCATAGAATCAGCAGTGCCGCTAGGTTTTATAAGAGAATCTCTATCTTCATGAAGATGCACAATTTTATACTGTCTTTAATACATCATAGATATAACCTCTTCCTGCTGCTGCTGCTAACCCAGAAGCAGAGACAGTTCAGGAAAGAATCAAGGTTTTCTTCATTATCAGGCAACTATGTGGGTCATCCTTATGGTATTTTTCCAGAAGATGTTTCTGGTTCCTCACAACTTTCTGGCGGCCTCCTTGAATATCTGCTTATACCTTGACAGAATGCTTCATCTGGTATGCCCACTTTTTTACTTGAACTTTGCAATAGAAAAATGCTTTTTTAAAATTGGCTTTTGAGCCAAGAGTAACAAAATTTGGTCCCTGCATTTTCTGAATGTGTTTCCTCTGAAACAAATCTTTGTAGCAAAGCTATCTTGAACCTGGCACAGCCTCTTCTTGAATCTGGCATATCATTTTCTTTTCACACATTTACCTTATAAATTCACATCTCTGTTTTCTCACCCCTCTGACGTCCTGACAGACAGTATAATGCAGACAGTGAATTAAAGCTGCTCTGTCTTTGCCCTCCATGGGGCGCCATCCGAGCACAAGCTAGACGCCTGCCCTTTCTCACCCCTGACGTTTATGGCAAGGGCTCCGTCAATTAGTCATGTTTGCCTCCTTCCAGACTCAGGTTATGCTCGATAACCTTGGAATACAAAATAGATCCCATATCAAGTGTGTGGCGGACCATTTGAATTTACCAACTCAGCCTGTGCAGAAGTCTTGGGAAACAGGCGTTTAGAGGCAGATGAAAGGATGTGAAAAATATTAAAAGTTTAGGTAAATGGGAGTATTCTGTACATCCAGTAAATGCTAGAGAAAACCAGGTGAAGTTCAGGAAGTAACAGCTGCTGGAGGTCTGCCATAGGTCTTACTGCCGTGAACCAAAGATCTCCTGAGACCAGGATTTCTTACATTTTTTTACCCCCCCAAAGGAGAAAAAAAATTCCATAATAAAAAAGTTTATAGAGGGATTGGATATTTCTAATTACAGCAGACTAGAAAGCATGTGCAGAAGTAGTCGATTTCAGTTTTCATTCCTCTTATTGAGGAAATGATGGCTAAGAGGACAGTTTTTAAAATTATTATTGTGATATATTGTTACTCAAACTTTTTATTTTGAAACGTTTTAGGTCTACAGAAAAGTTTATAAAAAAACACAATGAGCCCTGGTTGGCGTGGCTCAGTGGATTGAGCACCTACCTGCCAACCAAAGGGTCCCCAGTTTGATTCCCAGTCAGGGCACATGCCTGGGTGGCTGGCCAGGTCCCCAGTTGGGGGCATGGGAGAGGTAACCACACACTGATGTTTCTCTCCCTCTCTTTCTCCCACCATTCCCCTCTCTCTCAAAAATTAATTAATTAACTAATTAAATCTTACAAAACAAAACAAAACAAAACAAAAACCCGCATTAAACTGCTGTCTATCCTTCACCCAGATTGGCAAGTGTTAAATTTTGCTACATTTGCTTGATCACTCTGTATTTCATTATTTTCCTCAGAACCACTGAAAATAAGTTGCAAACACCATAATCCCTCACCCACAAATATTTTAGGGTATTTCTCCTAACCACAATATCATTATTACATCTACAAAATTTAGTGTTGATATAATTTTTAAATAAATTTTTATTAAGATATGATTTACATAGAGAAATTGCCAGATTATAAGCATACAGTTCAATTGGTTTTGAAAAATGCATATAACATGCCTCTAACAAGACATGCTCCTATCAAGATAAAGGGCATTTCCATCACCCTAGAAGACTGTCTCATGCTCCTTCCCAATTTTCTTCACTCCCAGAAGCAACCAGTGATCTAACCTCTGTCATCATAGGTTCATTTTGCCTCTTCTAGAACTTAATATAAGTGGAATCATACAGTTTGCATATTTTAGTTTAGCTTTTTTTCTCTCATAATATTTCTGAAATAGTCATTTCAGTTGTAGGGTATATTAGTAGTTTTTACTGTTGATTAATATTAACTAAGTATATCAGTTTGTTATCCATATCATCTGGGCTGTTTTTAGTTTTTGCTTATTATGAGCATTGTTGTACAGTTTTGTGGACATATTGGTACAATTATGTTGCCTAATATACAGTCTATATTGAGATTATCCCAATGGTCCCCCAAATGTCCTTTATAGATTTTTTTCTATTCCAGGATCAAATAAAGGATCACTTAGTACATTCGGTTGTCCTTCACCTTAGGTGTTTATTAGTTGAGAACAACCCTACTTTTTAAAAATAAATTTTATTAACTTTTTAAAAAAGCTTGACATAATTGTCTTCTAGCATATTAGGCATTCTGGATTTGTTGATTATTTCCTCATGATTAGGTTGAGTTGAAACCCCTTCATAAAAAGCACAGGATGAATGATTGTGAAAACCACCCTCTAAATAGCCCCCAATGACCCTGAGCTCCTGGTGGCCATGCCTTGTGTAGTGCCACCCACATGGAAACAGGCCTGGTCTGTGTGACTAATAGAATACTGCGGACGTGATGAGGTGTGGTTTCCGAATCTAGGTTATAAAGGCATTGCAGCTTCCACTTTGAACTTTTGATTTCCTACCTCTAGGGGAAGCCAGCTGTGATGTCATAAGGACACTCCAGCAGTTCTGTACAGAGGCCCAGGTGGAGAAGAACCAACTTTCCAACACCAGATGGTCAGCCATGTAGCATTTTGAGAGTAGATGTAATCCGCCCCCATTCAAGCCTTCAGATACCTCTGTTTCTAACTGACATCTTATTGAAACCACAGGAGAAATCTCAAGCTAGAACTTCTTAGCCAAAAGCTTCCTGTATTCGTTACAGAAATATGAGAAATAATAAATAGTTACTGTTGTTTCAAGCCATCAAGTTCTTGAGGTATTTATTATGTACCATTAAATAATTCATACAGTGATACCATGTATTTCCCACTGAATGACCACAAGCAACAAAGTCCATTGTTGGTGGTACTAAGTTTGATCATTTGGTTAGATTAGAATCCACCAGACATCTCCACTGTAGTTACTTTTCTCCTTTGTAGTGAATAAGAAATCAGTGGGGTGATGTTTAAGACTGTCTGATTATGCTAATTTCCAACAACATTTCAGCCAATGATTTTATAAACATTTATGATCTGTGTCTCAATCAATACTTATACTGATCTTTGAAAATGCATATTTTTCTAATTCAATCATTCCTTTTACATTTATTACCTGGCATTCTTCTATAAAGAAAAGAAGGCTTCGTCACACCTTGCCAACCACCATACCCCCATCTCTTTTTTTCTGCTTGAGTATCACCATCATTAAATCATGAGTATGAACTTGTGGAAAAAATTTTATTCAACATATTATAATCCCAAATCATTGTTTTTCTCCATTTATTTAAATTTGTCATTTGGAGCCCCTTCGAAGCATCTCCTGAGTCATTTGGAATATCCACACTGGTCTTTGAGTATTTTGAGGGAACAATCTTAATACTAGTACAGTTGAAATCCCTCTGTGGATCCCATATTCTATACAGCGCTCGGGTTTATGTTTCTTGCGTCCGGTCCCTTATTAATAATTGCAGAATTCATTTAAACAAATATTTATTGAGCACTATCAGCTAGCTCCAAGCATTGTTCCAAACACTGGGGATATAGGCCTAGATAAAAATGTGAACAAAGAAGAAAAAAAAATCCCTGCCCTTATAGAGTTTACATTCTAATGAGAATGTTCTCATATTTTGCTTATGTAAATTATCAGGTCGTTCAAAAGACTGGCCTTCATTTCCCGCTTCTGTAAGGATTTTGTTTTCTTCCCCTCGAGGGTACACGGCCTGTTTGCTTCTCTTCTTAAGGTGGCTGCTTATTGCTATAGATCTCTCATCTTCTGAGTTCTTGAACCTGAGTTTACTTTGGCAGTTGTTTTCTCCATAGGATCGGCCATTCTTTGGTGCACTATTAAAATGAAAAAAGTATTTGAATGTTTTGGACATGGGAACAGTCATTTCCATCTCAAAGTCTAGCTGAAACTAGCTTCTGCGTTAAGCTTCTTCTTCTTGATACTTACTGTGTGACACCATTAACTCTCTCCCAGAAGTAGTAGCTTGGGGCATTACTGTTTAACCAAATAATTCTGGTAGTGTGCGGGCCGCCCGAGTACTTAAACAATACTAGGCGCACAGTCAAAGCAGAGACAATGCCTACTGAATGTAATTCAATAAACAGTTGGGTAAATGACTGAACTGACTGACTATAAACACGGTTTGCTCTTTTAGTAATACATGGGTTTTTAATTTTATGTTGAAGGTTAAAATCCTACCCAAGCGTATTGTCATTTGAGGCTTCTTTCCTTTATGGGAACTGCTAATTCTAAGTGATAAAGACTATCAATCCCTCTTCTGTTTTCTTTAAAGATTTGTATCAATGCCTCCTTTCACCTTTCCTTTATACCAGTGGTTTTCAACTGGGGGCAATTTTGCCCCCAGAGAACCTGGGGCAATGTCTGGAGATATTTTCAGCAGCATAACTAGGGGTGCTGTCAGCATCTAGTGGGTAGAGGCCAAAGACACTACTAAACATATCATAATGCACAGGACAGCCACCCATAGCAAAGCGTTATATGGTACAAAGTGTCAACGGGGCTGAGGTTGAATAACCCACCTCTATAAGCTTTGTCTAAGTTACCCTACAGTATGTAAAAGTGCTAATCTCCAGAGTAAAAGGGGCAGTTGATTAAGCGATGCTTGAGTAACAAGCAGTATTCCTGGCAATGGTACCAGAATCAAATTACAGGCACAAATGAACAATACATGAGTTACTGGGAGAGCTGAATTCCTCAACAAAAGATCTAGAAAGTGTTTGACTTTTTTTTTCTGCTTTCTATAGGTTTTGTGAGAGAATTCTGCTTTTCCACCTGCGCTCTTTCTTCACTGTTTTCCTCTTGGGTATGCCTTGGGGGGGAGAATGGTCCAAGGACCCAGCAAAAGATACCTTTATCCTCTTCTTGCTTTGCAAAGCCTTTGTTTCCTTAACCTGGCTTGGGCTAACAGTCCTCACCTTGTGGGTTATGGAGTACCAACTCTACTTGGGACCCTGTTTCTGTCACTGGGCCATCAGCTGCCTCCTCAGGCAGTGAGCAAGTGAGGTCACACAAGCTGTGTTGACAGAGATTACCCCAGTTTTTTTGCACTTGGCCTGGAGTCCCATGGGGGCATTCAATCCCCTCTCCTTCGGTGTCTTTGTGGGCCGTCCCCTAACAAATGCCTACTTGTTCTTCCTCAAAGCTCACAGGGTTTCAGCAGCCAAGACTGAGCCCTTGTTTGCATTCCCAGCATTCACTGGCATGACCTCAGGAATCCTGCAGCTGCAGCATGAATGGGACCATTTGATGGTTTAGCTGAGGGCTTAAGTGGAGTTGGATGGCACAGAATCCTCCTATTAACAGCACTGTCAAATCTTCAACCAGACTCAAACAAATCCTTTTTGGAAAAAATCACTTGCTTGTCTGACTTCTCCAACTTGCAACTGTTTGCAAAGGGTTCAGAATTCTGCTCCCCCAGCACGAGCGCTGGGTATGGTACATGGTGTTCAGTAATATTGGTTGGACCAAACGATGGAAAACAAAGTGTCAAAGTGAAATCTTAGAGATTGGTTGGCAAAAAAAAGATTTCCCCTACCCATTCTAGCTTTTCTGGCTGGGGCCCTGTAAATTAGACTGACAAAAGACAGAGTAACAAGAGAAAAACAAACAAGTTTATTAACATGTGCATTGGGCATACACAAGGAATACTCAGAGATGAATAACTCAAAGGGGTGGTTAAAAATTAGGCTTACATAGTATCTTAACAAAGGAACATTACATGTTAAGAGAAGGAACAAAACAAGGGGAAAAGACTGAGTTTCTAAGGGGCAGTAAATCACAGGAAGACAAATATATGGAGAAACTATTGATAGATAAGGGCTAATCTTAGTTGATTCCTCTAGTGCTGCCTCTGTGCTGATAAGGGTCTAGAGTCTTCTCCAGTAATTTACTTATGTCCTGCTTGGTGGAGACAGAAGAGGAGACACCTTTACAAATTTATGTCCTACTTTTAGGCAAACTAGGGGAGGGCAGAGAGCTTTTCTTGTATCTGATTCTTCTCAATTGCTTTCAACTCAAAATAATCTTCATGCCAAAGTGGCATATTTTGGGGTGACATATTCTGTCTTTAAACTAAACTATCTTTAGTTTAAAAAGCAGCATTTTCTGAAAAGAATAATTTTCAGTAAGAGCAATAACATGCTTTTTTGTAGTCAAAGAACTCCAGCATTTAACACCAGGCATGTTGTTCCCATACTTCCAAGCGTTTTCTGAAGGGCCATGGATTGATAATTATTTAAACAATTGCAAACAGAGTGTGTCCAACCCTCAAGGGAAACCCAAAGGCCTTAGGTTCTGTAGCCTCCCACCGGTGGCCTCTGTGATCCTCTAGCTTCTAGCTTGTCACTTCTTCCTCTCCGACACTCTACTCTGAGCTTGCTAAACTCTTTTTATTCACTGAACCTACTTTGCTCTCTCTGCCACTGAGCCTTTGCACATTTTCTTTTCCATAACACTCTTCCTGCCTTTTTTTTTGTGGGACTAACTCCTACTCAGGCTGCATTTTGCTTAGGCACGTGATTCTAAAAATTTGCTGAATCACCTGGGGAAGCTTTTTATACCCTATCCCAATAAAACCAGAATCTCTGAGGGTGGAAGCGAGGCATCACTATTTTTTTTATTTTTTAATTGCCAAGATGATTCCAGTGTGCAACCACATTGGATAACCAGTGGTTTAGAGAGGTCTTTCTCAAAGTTTAATGTACATAGGTATCACCCTGATTCAGTGGATCTGAGATGAGACTTAATATTTCACCTTTCTAACAGGTTCCTTGGTGAGGTCCTTGTTGTGTTGCTGCTGATCTGCAGACCATACTTTGAGTAGCAAAGGTGAGACTTCGATTCCTCTGGGACAGTGGTTCCCAAAATGGGATTGCGAGACTATCAGTATCACCTGGAAAAATGTTGAAAATGTAAATTACCAGGCTTTACCCTACATCTACTAAATCAGAACCATGGCGTGAGGGCCAGTTGTTTATGTTTTAACGAACCCTCCAGGTGACCCTATGCACACTCATATTTGAGAACTGCTGTTCCAGGAAGTATGCCTGAGACCCCAAGACTAAGTTGTTTTATCTCTCTGTAGCCAACCCTGCTTTTCTAGAGCACCCAGTGCTTTTCTCTGCTGTAGCAACTCATATATACATTGGTTAGTTGTTCATTGGCCTATATCCCAATCATTTGGACCAATGGGATCCCCATGAGCTAGCACAGTGGTTGGCAACCAATAAGCACTCGGTAAATATTGGATGCATTAGAGAACAAGAAGTTAAATGACACTGTATTGCATTGTTCTTTCCAAGTAATTTCCTCTGTGGCTAGGCATGCAGAATGGGGAAAAGAGAAAGAACAAGGTCATAAAATAGAATGACTTTTAGAGGGCAGGGTCCACGTTTCCATGATTCCTCTCTCTAGCAAAGCAACAAATAGCAGTTTAAAAAATGCTTTTCTCTGAGAAGGCTTAGCTTTGCAAAATAAAAATGAGAGAAGGGGGTTGTTTTCTGGTATATTTTCTGCAATATTAACTGGCAGTAGTTTCTTCCCTGTTATGCTACAACATGATGAAAAGAGAAAGTAATTCAGATTCCTTTCAAATTCTACTCTCCAAGGTTTTTTTCCCCTTACCTGAGGGGTCATCTCACTGATATCCCTTTCATAAACATTTCCATTTCTGTTGAGGAACAAAGGCAAGCACAGGGAGGTTGCTAGGGTCCATAAATACCACTGTTTTGGCAGTAAGATAAAGGCAGAGACACTCTTTCCACCCTTCCCACACAGCTATCTGTGTGGTTTCAGGGAGTATCCCTAGCAAATTCATTTTGGTTGGTGTAATTACATTCGAAGAAGTAAGATTGGTTTTAATCTACCAGGAGATGCAAAGCATCCACAAGTCTCCTTCCTGGAATTACAGAATCCCAAGGCAAATGTCCAGGTCCAGCTCTAAACAAATGAAATCAGAACTTCTGAGAACAGGGTCTGGGCATCTGCACTTTTAAAGCAGTCCAGGTGATTTCAACATACAGCTCACTGGTTTGGTGCTGAGGCCAGATGGGAGCTTAGACATCACGTACCCAATGCCACACAGTTGTTAAAACAATTGAACTAGACCTCTACACAGAACAAAACATCACAATGTGGAGTAGGGGGGACAACTAATTGCAGAATGGAAGTTCAGAAAGATACAAAATAATGCACCCCCAATATTATATAGTCTCTATATTATTTATGCATAGAAAAAAGTTGGCAATAGGATTAGAAGGAAGGACTTTAATTCCTTTCAGGTAGTAGTCTCTCCAGGAGAGGGAAGGGATTGAGGAAGGAAGGAAAAGATGCTAAAAGAGGCATCCATCTTGTCGTGCTCTATGTACTTCACTTATATTTTAAAAACAGGTCTTGAAACAAACATTACAAAATGTTAACTGTGGTCTCTTTTGCTTGGAAGGTACCTAATTATATTCTTTTGTGCTTCTCTGTTTTAAAAAAAAATTCTCAACATAAAAACGGTAATTAACTTAAAAAATAAATGTCCAGCACCTGTGTTTTTCTAAATGCCAACAATGAGTCCCAGAAGCGTCTTAGGACAGGGCCTGAGACTCTGCGCTCCCTCCCACCTGGGGGCTCTGCCATTGGCTGCTGCTGAGTCACAGATCGCCCTGCCTGGGAAGCTCTTCTCAGCGTGCCCGCTCAGCATCCCCTTAAGCTCCTCTGACAGAGGTTCACAGCCTCCGCCACGCAAGGACTCGCGGCTTGGCGGCTGCTGGCTGCTTTCCCTGTCTCGGCCTCTTTCCAGCGTTTGGTGGAGGGCAGGGTTTGCGGGGGGAGGGGGCGTTGTGCAGAGCGGCAGTGGCTGTGCCCTGAGACCCCGGCTCCGAGGCCGGCTAGCCTCCTGGGCACAGGGCGTGACTCGGCAGGCTGCAGCATTTGCTGCTGCAGATACTGCGCTCAGGTGGGCGTTCCCCGGGCGGGAAACCTGCAAGGAAGGCTAATCAGCCGGTTTGTATCCATGCTGAAAAGCCCCCTCTGAAGGCAGCGACTCAGACACAAAGCTTGGATGAATGTGCTTCGCTGCAGAACGTGCAGCTGGATTATTGACTGGGGCTGAGAAAGGCGTTGCAGTGAAATCAGGAGACTGAAAAGATCTGCTCTTTTGATTCAGGCTCTCTCACGATTTTGTAAGCTCCAGATGGCCTTGGTCCAGAATAAAAGAATCTCCCTGTGATCTTAGCTAAAAATTTGGGAACGCATCTACATAAATCATTTTCTCTTAATAAAAAGCAAAAAAGAATTGCCCATGCTGGTCTCCCCACCCTCCAAGTTCTGATGCGGCTGGCTCACCTGTCACTGAGCTGTTGGAATGAGCTGGGTTTTTCCTCTTTCCTAGCAAGCCCTGGTGTGAGAGCAAACCAATGCCTGAGAGCAATTGAGGGGCCATGTTCGTGGAGCAGCACAGCCCACAGTTATGCTGGGGAATCAGAGGCTTTAGTGGATGAATAGCTGTCAGAGCACTCTGGCGTGTTTGATAACCTCTCAGGCTGCTTATTGTGAGTGGAAACCACAAGGTGAAAAAAGAGACAGAGATGGACGAGCTTGTGTTTCTTTCCCCTCCTTGCCTTTGAAGAGTTTGACAATACTGTCAAGTACTCCCTGGGGAAGGTGCTCCTGGGGGCCCAGCGGGATTCCGGTTTCAGGAAAGAAGAAGAGAGCCACATAATTAAGGAAGAAAATGCAAAAATTTGGGGCAAGGGTGCTCATTTAATGCAGGAATTCAAAGCACAGAAGTACCTTTATTCAGTATCCCTAGAGGAGGAGCTAGGGACAGTAAGAGAAGAGCCCACTGCACCCCACCCCCACCTCAAGGTATCCAAACAGAATATAGGGAGATGGAATCATCTGCTTCGCGTTTGAATCAGTCTCAGAATTTTGTCGGCTGCAGAAATTGAGCTCGAAGTGGTGTTCTAGGCATCAGAGTGTTTTATTGCAGGCCTGCAGTAGGAGGAATTTTCCTTAATGGCCGGAAACAGGAGAGCCTTGACTCTATAATGCAGGAACATCAGATAGTGTTCCATTTGTTTGCCGGTTGAGTGGCAGTGGCTGCCTGGAGCATTCAGTTGGGAAAGGTTTTAAGGCCAGATCCAAGCACTGGGGAAGAACAGGGCTTGACTGATTAGTGATGCCCGTCTCAGGTGAGGAATGGTTAGGGAAGTATGTGCTCTTCCTATTTGTCATCTCTGCTTTGGGATGCTTTCCCTTCTGTAGGGGCACTGCCACCACTGACATGTATGTAATAATACCAATGTAACGATCTTTGCTTTACATTCCTCTGCTACGGAGCTTTCAACCCAAAACAGATGGCAAATTAAGTCAGCAATATTTTTTTCTAGATCCTCTGGGCCCTGTGGAAGTGACCCAATGTATGATTCAATTGCCACTGAAATGCTCTTCCACTGGCTTGTCTCAGTTACCAAAATGCCTATATACCTTATATCAGAGAAAATAGGCCCTTGTTCTTAAAGTCATCCTCTGAAAATTAAACAGACCTCCTCTTCCCCAAATTAAGCAACCACACATTTGCAGTCAAATGGCTAAAATGAATATGCAGTGACTAACACATTTTTAAGGTAGTTTTGAGCTTCTCAAGCACTAATAATATTTATGGTGAAATAAATAAGGAAGAGTAGCTGAAATGGAACCCTGACACCAAAGTCTTGCTGTCTGTTGGAGGACACAAGAGCATCCAGAAAAAAATGACTCAGACCTTCAATCCAGGCAGAGCTGCGTAGAAGGACGGGAGAAGGATTGTGGAGAAGGGGGAGAGAAAAAATTGTGGGAGCTACTTAAATCCTTTTTGTAGATAACCAAGCTGGATACAAATGTGAAATACTTAAGGTTATCTTTAGAGCCCGTGGTAAGCTAAACAAGCCCCTCCCCGCCCGGGCAAAAGACATCCACATCCTAATCCCTGATAGTTGTAAGTAGCAAAAGGGACTTTGCAGATGTAATTAAATTAAGGTTCTTGGCGTGGGCCCAATGTAATGGGGGGGAGGGTGTTTGCAAAAGGGTGCAGAAAGACCAGTCGTTGATAAAGGGAATGTGATAATGAAAGCAGAGGTCAGAGTGACTGGTGCCATGAGCCATGGATTGTGGGCAGACTCTGGAAGCTGGAAAAGGCAAGAAGAAACTCTCTGCTATAGCCTCCAGACGGAACGCAGTCCTGCCGACTGATTTTAGACTTCTGACCTCTAGAACTGTAAGGGAATACACGTGCATTGGTTTAAGCCAATAAACTTATGTCAGTTTGTTACAGCAGAAATAAGAGCCTAAGGCAGAGCCCCTGGCTGACTTATGAAGTGTCCCCTCCATCCCCGCAGGTTTCAGCTTTCCTGAAGCCTCGCTCCTGGAAACAGCTGTTCTTTGGAGGGAAGACCCCATCGTGTGTTATTTATAATGAGTCTTAGTCACACATTTCAATGAACCTCTGCAGTGCTTAGCTAATGGCAAATTTTGTCTATGTTAAAGGGATTCCAAACACAGGAGCCCATTCCTAACCCCCCTACATGGAAGTCTATCAGCTTACTATCAAGGGAATATTTATATCCTGGGTGGGAGGAATCTTAAAGTGGTCAATCCCTAAAATCCCAGCCTGTAAGCTATATTTGCCATGATATGGTATCAGACCCACAATTTTAAATAATGTTTTATTGTTCTGTATCAGTTACAAGGCTGTGAGACTTGTCTTTATATCAGCCCTCCAGCTATCCTGATGCAAAGAATTATTTCAATTGGACATATGGACCAAAAGCATCTGTATCCTTTGAGGCTATTTAAGGTGAAACACATTGAAAACTTCTTTTAGAGAATTAGGCTATAGGTTCCATGAGGCCAGGAGCAGGGCCTGTCTTTAACCATCAGTGACTTCTAGCAACTAGCAGAGTACCTGACACAGAGTAGACAGTCGGACCATAGATCTCAGTTGAATAAATGAATGACCTAAAGAGTAAATGATCTTTGATGATGGTTGTTCACTACATGAATTTCCCTAAAGCTAAATGATACATGTAGAAAATAAGTAAAGGCTATTGTTGATTTTTGCAAGAAATACGAGTATAGTGGTCTTTAAAATAGAAGAAAAAAAATAGATTTCTCTGCATGTGATTTTTGGTATAATTACAGATTTTAATTTTTTCCTGTATCTTTGTGTTTTAAAGTGTTTTGTATTGAACATGATTTACGTTTACTATCAAAAAAAATTTTTTAAAGTAGATTCTTAGAGAGTATGGTTAGCTGGCTCTAATTGGATCACTTTCCTTGGGGATAGCTTTGGCTGTCAGAAGGAGGATTGAGCTCATGAATGTAGTTGCTTATTGATCCCTGGTTTTCTTATAGGAAAGTGAGACATGGAAGTAGCCAGGAGATATGATTTCATATTATGGTTAGGAGTGATGACTTGAGCCAGACCTCGAGTCTGTCCGTTCTTAGTTGTTACACTGCAAGCAAGTTACAGAGCTTCTCCCAACTCTGATGTTCTCAGAGTTGAAATGGGACAAACAAACCTTACAGGACTATTTGGAGGTAAAGGGAGATACAGGTTGTAAAGCATTTAGCTCCATGCCTGGCACATTATAAGTACTCAATACATGTCAGGTTTTATTATTTTTATTATGAACAAATTAAACATCCTTGGCCTTGATGCTGACACTTCCTGCTGATATGCAAACTGATTTTGCAGTGCACACAAATGGAGGGCATTGGGAATTCCTGGTTTTTTTCCTAGCAATAATTAGAAATGACAGAGTCATTAGGTGGTTAGAGGACATAATTAATCTCTCTGGCTCTCTGCACTCTTTTGTAAGAGAAGGGGATGGAATTGAAAGACCTTTAAGAATTCTCCCTGCTCTAAGATGTTATGTTTATAAGATTTGTTTTTTCATTGGAAACTTTCATTTGAAGGTTTGGCTTTTTGTAAAAACTAACCATTTTGAAGTGAATAGTGGCTAAGTTTGTGATGGAGAGATTTCAGATTGCATCTGACTAAAATGAGTAGGAATTTTTTGTTTTCTGGATGACTGCCCCATAGCTGCCCAGGGCTATCAATTATGGTGTCGCCTTGGCTAGCCTCTACTTACTCCGTCCCTTTTCCTCCTCATCAAAACTTACCTGCCCAATGTTTCATTCCCCTCAAGGCCTTGCTTACAGTTACTATGGCAACAGCGAGCTAATCCAGGCTTAATGTGCCCTTCCTGCCTTCTCAAGCAAGGGAGGCTTCTGGAGACAATGTCTTCCTGGAGGTAAAATGGCACTAATGGGGAAGTCTCACACAAAGACTTAAGACTGATATTTTGAAACAGGTAGCTTGTGGTACCTCTCACATTACAACATGGGAGCAGAGTTCCTCCCTACCCACCTTGTTATTTGTGTTCGTTCCTTTCGGTAAACATCTACCTCCTGTCTGCTGTGATAACAGTGACATGTTGGCTATAGTCTGTCCTGTGGAGCACTACTGAGTCCTATGACTGCAAAGTGATAATAAAATCCTACCAGCCAGCACTTTTTCCTGGACTCTCACTAAAGCAGACAAAAATGACACTGGAGAAAAAGAAAAAAAGAAAAAGGAAAAAACCTCTGGCAATTTCTCATCTTGTGTCTGATTGATTTCTTTCACACTGAGGGAAGTATTGTCAAACCTCCAATCCCCAGTCCTGCGCTGTCTTGGAGATGCTAAATTGCATAGGGAAAACATCTCTGTGTTAAGGTGGAAGAGAGCCCTGAGTGTGCAATGTTTACAAGGCGGAGTCCATTTGGAAGAGTTCTGCAAGAGATCCTTAGCCTTACATGCTAGTATCCTGGTTCTACGGTTTCCCATCTCAGGTCCTCAGACCTCCAGACTCCTATCTCCTTTTCGTCAACCCTACTTTTCTAACCGATGTGCACCAAGGAGGGTAAAAGACTAACAACAGTTTGAAGTTACCCATCCCTGGGTACAATAGAGAGGCAGTTAAAATACAGTAGAATTTAAGTGGAGAAGCAGGAGGGGGTGGGGAGAAATTAGAGATACAGAGTATTCTGTAGTCTAATAACCTAGAATGAATCCTATCCATACTTCTGTGTTGGGACAAGTTACTTAATCTCCAAACTTTCATTTTCTCACCTGTATTAGGGGATCATAATTGCTCCTACCTCATAGAGTATGTTCAGAAGATTACATTATATTATCCATGTAATACAAGCATTAAGGGAAGGAAATTAAGACTGGTTGTGGAATTTAAAACATCCTTTATTCATTTATTCAACAAGTACACATTGAGCACCTGTCAAATGTGTCCAGACACTGTTCTAAATGTTGGGCTGGGAGAACAGTAGGGAAGAAGATGGGCAAATGCTCTGCCATTACGGTGCTGACATATTAGTGGGGGAGGGCAGGGGATCGGCAAAAACAGGTGTAATGTAATTTCAAGTAGCAGTGAGCACTAGAAGGAAAAGAAGCAGAGTAAGGGGATACAGGGGGATGTGGAGGGGGTTGTTTTGGATAGGATGGTCAGGGCAGATATCCCTGAGAAGGGGACATAGGCTTCACATGAAATGAGTGAGTGGGTCACATGAGGCTCTGCTGGAAGGAATCAACAAAGTGGTCATGCTTCTTTTGGACTGTTTGCTTTTCTGGGAATTTCTTGTTAACCTGTAAAATTGTATCAACAGATGGAAATTCACTGAGCTAAAGGCAAAATCAATCTTGAATATGAGATTAGGGCTGGACGAAAGAAGGAAAGCAGAATTTGCTGAGTTCTTGTCATGTGCCAGGGACTGGGCCCCTGCTTTAAACGGGTTCATTTTGTCCTCTAAACCCCTAATTACTCTGTCATTTTCATAACAGCCTAGGATGCTACGAAAATTACTCTCCCAATGTGGAAACTGAGCTTTAGGAATTTTCAATGCTTGACCTCAAATAACAGAGGGGTGAAATAGAATTCAGAGAGATTTCACCAATTGCCGGTAAACTCTCCGACTAGTACCATGGCAGAGCAGGACTGTGCCTCGGAAAAGCAGCCCTCTATGCCCTCCACCCCAACACATATGCATGAAGTCTTTAGAAGATGTTAGCCCTCACATGGTCCTTGAAAACGTACCCAAAAGCTGCAAGCCTAAATTCTTCACTGAGCACAAGCAGAGATTACAGTAGCCTGACCTTGAGCCATCTTTAGAAAGACTGTTGTTCCTACTTCAAAGCTTAGTACTGCCCATTTCTTGATTTACAGAGCAGAGCTGAGCTAGAATGTAGGCGTTCTAGTGCTACAGGAGACATTCTGTCACTACCTTCCAGCCCCAATATATAATATTGGTAGGTTAAAAAAATTCCACCGACTGGCGGTTCTGCTCTGTGAGGGGTTTTCAGATGAGTTAATGATTTTTTTAACGTGTGGTTAAGTGATAGATTGCCAACATATCGGTCCTTGGTCACCTGCAAGAGGCATAGCTATAAAGAATATCACTTTTTTATTGTGTCAATGAACATACAAGGCAATAATTGTGAAATAAAAGGTTGACCCTTGGGAAACTTTACACTTATTTAAGATGCTGCCTTTGTTTAAAATATCTTATCTGCCATTTAATCTTATCTATTTAATCTATAAGGTAGGTGATTTTATCTCCTTTATGCATATGGGGAACCTGAGACTTGGAAATATTTGCTGAGTTTCCTGATATTAGCCATCTGTCAAGCTTAGATTTGAACCCATCTCGATCCAAATGTGCCAAAGGCTATGCTCTTTCAATAAAAGCAGCTATTTCTTTGGGAATTTATCTGTAGAATTGGTAACATATTCTTTCAAACAACCTCACTGGTAGTTGACCATTGTCCTTTCGATGTAGATTTAATTTTGAAGAGTCAAATTCTTTTGAAGCCAAGACTGAATGGATGACTTCATTGCATGATGTCATTTCAACTAGAAAAAATTAAGACAGAAGGACAAGATAACTCCTCATCTATTTTTGCTTTCCTCTAGAGCATGTATTATATTTCATACAAGCAGTGTATATTTTTTTGTTAAAATTATTTGTTAAAATGCAACAAACACATTGACCTATCATCAGCCATCTATACTTAGTATTAACTTGATGATCAGATTTTCTATTAGAAAGGAGAACCCCGATAGAATGGGATATAAGGTAGGTAAGTTTTGATAGAGGCATGAGGATGCATAAAGGTCAAACCTCAGTGAAGTAGTTCCAGGAAAGGAGGTGGGGAAGCTAGGCGGGGAGGCTATAGCAGTGAAGGGCGGGAATTTGGGGTTGGTGGAATGTGGGGAAGCTGTCAGGGGAGGAGGAGGGTATGAAGGTTGGAGGTGGGGGGTGAAGAAGCTAGGGGAGTGAGGGGTGAAGACTGAGGAGGCTGGAAGTGGTGGAGGCTGGGGTCTATGGGTGGTGGAAGGTGGGAAACTGGGGGTGAGAGAAGGTGGAAAGGTTGGGGAGAGTGGAGGGTGGGGAAGCCAAAAGGAGGAGGTGGGGAAACCAAGGAGTGGCGGGAAGGGAGGCTGAGTGGTGAAAGTTAGGGAGGTTAGGGGTTAGGAGCTTGAGGGATGGAGGCAGGGGATTGCAGGATGGGAAACTGTGAGTGGTGGAGAGTGTGGGGAGGCTGGAGGTAGGAGGTAGGTAGTTTGGGAAGTGGAGGTGGGACTATTAGAACAATGGATACTTGAGATATGGGATTTGACCCCAGAAATGGGGCAGCAGGGGAGAGCATAGAAGGAATAAGGAAACCTGCTATCAGAGTCTTATGAGAGAGGTCTGGGAGTAAAGTATAAAGTGTTACATAAAATTCAGGAAACACTTAGCACCTTGGAAGAGGTCACCGTAACCTCATTTGCCTCAGGGAGAGCTGAGTATTTTTCTCACTTGATTCATCACATATTAACTCCAGCTAAAATATAAATCCCTCTATTTTTCGAGAGGCTTAATAACCTCCCTGCCTCAAATGTAGTTGTGACCATTGTGGAATGATGATCTACCTTTAACCTCATCCATCACCAATAACTAGCATAGGAAAAGTAATTAATAAATGTCAGAATATGCTTTAATTTATTCTGACTACTTAGCTTCATGAGGTAGAGATGTACAGGCCTTTCTTTCCAGTTAAATATTTACTGACAGTAAGTCGGTCATGTTAAATCATGGAATTCTAAAAATATGCATATGGAAACATGTACATTTTACCTTAAGTAGAGGATAATTCTCAGAAAGGGAACTTCAATAACATAGCTACTCTCATTTGCGCATCTATAAAAAGCAAATGCACTGTTAGTGAGGCAACTAAAATATGTTATAAAATGTCGGTGTATAATTAATTCAAAATACCTTGTCATTAAATCATGTAATGATGTATTGTGAGCATACACAAGCTTAATTGGGAGTAATGAAACTAAGGGGACTGAGATCCAGAATGCCATAAATAAAATAACCGTTAGCAGCTCCTGCAGTATAAATTTAGATCTTTGGGTAATCTTGTAAAGTTCCCAAGATTTGTTCTGGGCTGACAGTCTCTCTCTTCTATGTGAAGACAGAGATTAGTAAGACTCCTAATTGGAAGATATGCATAGTTTCAGGCCTGTGGGATTGCTCTGTTATTAGCAGGTAGAGGATTTATATGTCAGCTGACCCAAAAATCAATGAGCTCCTTTGAATGTGCAGTGGATGAGTGGGGATAGCACACTCAGAGGCCCCTTGAGGGTGGCACATGATACTGTAGAGAGAAGGGAAGGGTCAAGTCAAGGAACTCGTGTAAAGGACCCATGGACAAAGACAACGGGGGGAGGGGGGATTAAAGGTGGGAGGTGGGGGGTCAGTATGGCAGGGGAGAGTAACGGGGGAAGATGGGGACAACTGTAATTGAACAACAATAAAAAATTTTAAAAATTTTTCAAAAGAGCAACATATTTGACTTCAATAATTTCAGTTTTCTCATCTGTAAAATGGGCAGTGTGATAACTGCTTTGTGGAGTTTTTTCGAGGATGAAATGAGAAGGCTCACGGTGTCCTGACACAGTGACTAGCACGAAGGAGGTATTCAATAAATGCTATTGGTTTTCCTATGCCCCCAGCACAGAGTGCCCTGCGCAGTGCTAGAACAATAGATAATTGTTGACCCAATTGAACTGTGCCCAAAGGGGTGGCCTGTATTTCTAGTTAGACAATGAAATAACAAGTGTAACTCAAATCCATTTTAAGACACAACCAGCTTAATCGCAACATAGAAAACTGGAAAAAAAAATCACTGGGTCATAGTGGTAGCAGGTCAACTCCTTGCTTTCCTGCAATGGGATCCCCGCAGCTGAGGGCAGGAAAACAGACATGTGGCATTAATCCTGACATTTCTCCTTCTCATGCCCATGCAGCCATTACTAACTGAGTGCAGCCATCTGCTCTCTCTACCCAGATGGGTCCTCAGACTCCTCGACATGGAATTTGGGCAGACATTCATAATCTGTTCGTGTTGGCACTTGTGATGCAGCCTGTTTGATATTCCAGCAAGATAGGGCAGCCTTCTGCCTGACTGACCGTATCAGCTGAATAACAAAAGATCAGCTACTCTTCTCTTCCTTCCCCCTTTTGGAATCCCTCCAAGACCAAGGGGAAAGGACTGTTTCTTTCTCCTTGTAGAGTGACTTTTTAGTCTGTTGTTCCTTACACTTGATATTTGATGTTTGGATATCACTTCAGTCTATTAATTCTGAGAATAACCATGGGTGAGAAGTGGGTTACAAATTATTCTTGTTACTGTACATAGGAGAAAACCAAGGCTCTGAGAAGGTAATGAACTTATCTAAGATGATATAATCAGTAAGTGGCATAACTGGAACTTGAAGGCTGAGATGTCTGACTCCAAAATCTGGCAATTTTTAAGAGATAAATGCTTTTATTAATAAGTAATGTCAGAGAGAAGACTATAGATAGTGGTAGCACATGAATGCTTCATAGAGGAGACACTGTTTTCAAAGAGAGGGTAAAATTTAGAATTGACGAGGCGGAGCAGGATGGCACTCCAGGTAGGGTATCACGAGCAGCGGTATGGAAGTTCGGCTTTGTAGGCACTGTAAGCAGTGGTGGTGTATCAGTCACAGGGTGGAGACGGCCGTGACTGCCCTGGGAGGCCATGTCGGGATGCTCAGGAGCATCTAAGAGGAGTGAATCTGAAAGCTGTATCCTCCGAGAGAAGACTCGAAATGCAAGGCTAAGCACACTGTGTTATTTTTTTTTTTCAATTATTGGTCTATAATCTATGATTTTGTCTAAACCCTTTGGAATCCATTATACATTCAGCTTGTCAAATATGGTCCCTTTCTGAATTTCCTTTCTTTGATCCTAAAATAATACCTTTTAAGACTCAAGGTGGAAAGGAGAAAGCTAATATTACTGAGTTGGCAAAAAATGTCTGTACCCTTTTCCTCCCACTCCCTGAGTGACTTTTCATACTGCTGTTACTTGGGGCCATGGGTCTTTCCTGGAAAATAAGAATACTAAATATAAATTTGATATACAAAAATATAAGTTTTATATATACAAATCCCAGCAAGTTAAATTTTATAAAGGAAGAGAAGATATCTTTCAAAATATCAGAGAAAAAGACACTACCCCCATGAAATAACTAAAACCTAGGCTTAAACAAGAAATGTGTACGATTTGTATGAAGAACACTTTTAAATGGTAACGTGTGATAGAAAATATGACATTAACAAATGAAAATACCATGTTTGGGGAGTGATTCATCATAAATATCTTTATGATTTGCCTTAATTTAATGTAATCATGATCAAAATAGCTTCAAGTTTTGGGGAACACTTTGTAAAGTATATAATTATCTAACCACTATGCGTATGCCTAAAACTCTGAAACTGATACTAAATAATACTAACTGTATACTGCAATTGAAAAATTAAATTAAATTAAATTAAAAATACCTTCATAATTTCTTTTTAGAACTAGATAAGCTTATGCTAAATTCATATGGAAAATTTAGGAAGCAGTATAATAGCCACTAAAATTATGAAATAGAAGAGTAATGAGTTAGGCCTAGTCCTATCAGATAGTAAATTATGAAAAGATAGCAATTAAAATAGACCAATTAATGGACTAAGGCACAGTCAGAAGTATATATAAACACATATTTAGTATGTAATAACAGTGGCATGCATAATTATCAGTGGGGAAAAGGGAATCATTCATTAAGCATTTTTGTTTTAAGTAGAAAAAGAAAGAAATCAAGAGAAGCAAGTGCTAGAGAGAGGGAGATTTTTCTAGGTATGACATAAAAATCCAGAAATCAAAAAAACTATCAATATATTTTTGAAATAAATCTTTAATCTGCAAGAAAAAAAGCACAAATAATATTAAAAGGACATCTAAGAAAAAGTTTTCGCATCATATATCACAGACAGCAGGCTCATTTTCTTAATCAATTAAATATAAGTAAATATGAGAAAACAAAAATTTGATTGGAAAAAATTAGAAAGGATATAAAGAAATAAATAGTTCATAGGAAAATAAAGTGTCCTTAAACATATGAAATGATGGCCAGTCTCACTGATCCCCAGAGAAATGCAAATTAAAGCCACATGATATTCCACGTTCGCCCATCAGGATGGCAAAGACAAACTAGTGCGACAGTGTGTCGCATTAGTGAGATATGAGGAATAGCCCACGTGAGACAGACATCGGGGCGGGACAAGGATTGGTGTAACTCTGTGGAAGGTAGTTTTCAATATATTCAATATATTTCAAGATATAGTTCTTCTATCTTAGAGAACCTCAAAGTATTTCTCTGACAGGTACACCAACACAGAGATAGATAGATAGAATATGTAGAAACATTTATTTCATTATTGTTTATGGTAGTAAAAGAGTGAAACAACCTGTCAGTTTGGTGCTGGTTAACTAAACTTGGAAAATGCATATAATGAAATACTGTGCAGCTATTAAAAATTAGAATGAATTAGTTTTAAATGTTAGCTCTGTTTTGACCACTGCACAGCAAGTAACAAGGACTCTTTTCTTTTTGGCAAAATCTCAAAAAATTGTCAGGAAAATGAGAGCAATGATGAGTGGTGAGTTCTTTCTCTAGTTAAATTCATTATAATAACTAATAAGTCATTATAAGGATAACTCATTAAATTTTAGACAGGCAGGGTAAATAGATTGTGACTTGCCTTTAATGTACATCCCTGAAAGTGAAAACAAAAGGATGAAAAAGGCAGTTGTATGTCATAGTCAGGAATGTTCCTGGAAGATTAATACAAATATAAATTAATTAATATAAATTAAGATTATTATAAATATAAATAAGGAAATATAAATAGAAAATTCTCAGGCCCAGTTGTACAAGAGATTGTATAGCCTGCAACACAGACACAGAACAAGAGAGATGTCCTCAAAATGTCAGGAACAGGACCCCAGAAGTGAGGTCTGGGGACAATGGCTTGTTGAAAGCATAACGCATGCCCTCCTCATAGTGTAAGATGCATTGGGGTGACAAGGGTGGGGGGGGCAGGGTTAAAAGTCTGAAAGCCCTAGGCAGAGAGCTTCCGAGCCGCCGTGGGCTCCATGCTTGTCAACATCTGCCCATTGCTGCCACTGGGAGCATCCCTATGACAAACTCGTTTGGGTTTCTCATCAGCCTTAAGATGGAGACGAAGAGAGAGGCAAACAGAAAGAGAAAAGGAGTCACTGAAAAGAAAAACCTGACTGAGAAATGTAACAAAGGGAAAGGGAAATGTTGAATTCTTCACTTCAGAATCTTTGAGCACAGGACCTAAAAGTCTTCACAGGTTTATACTATTGTGAGTGGACTTTTATGTGAACTTTAAGTCTGAAAGCTCTTATCTATTGAAAGACCCATTTAAATGACAATTAATTAGGGAGCAGGTAGGGATCACTTGCTGACTAGTAAAGGGCGATGGAACAAATGGTTCCATCATCAAGGAGACTTGAACTAAGCAAAGGAACTTGTGTAGTCTGCTTGGATTTTGCAAAAACATCCCCATGAATTTGCGGGGAGGGGGCTTTACATGAAAATCAAAACCCAACTGCACCCACTTTTCAATGGCAAACCCAGCTGAGTTGGGCACCCAGAATTAAACTCATCGATGACATCAGTCATTGGATTTAGGGCCTATTTTAATCTAGTATGGTTTCATCTGATTACATCTGCAAAGACCCTCTTTCCAGATAAAGCCATATTCACAGGTTCTAGGGGTTGATACTCCAAAATATTTTTTGGGAAATACAATTTACCCATTATAGACACCTTGTGCAAAGCTGCCTTGATTTTGGTTAAACCTATTTTATACTTCATACCAACAGTGGCCACACTTTTTTCCACCTTTTTGTTTACAGACCTACAGTATTCTTTTCAGAGTTGTACTTCCACTCGGTAAAAGTATAGCTGAGGAGCAAGGGATGGTGACACCTCATCACTTTCTCTGTCACCAGACTGATAGGCATTAAATTACACTGACAAGACAGATGCCCTGGGAGCAAATGGACAGTTTGTAGAGAAAAAAAGGGTAGCAATCAAAGTACACATGAAGACAGCTCATTTTAGAACTCCTTTTCCTACCCACACATTGGGATACTTACTTGACAAAATAACAAGAAGTTATTTGGCTTCACATAACCATCAATTTGTTCTGTCCCCAGCACCTGCATATCTGTGAGAAAGCACAGAATTCCAGAGAGGCAGAGAAAGTGGCCTCTTGGGATTCCTTGGGAACATTTTGATCTATGTTTTTTTCTGTTAAGAAGAAATTGTTGTAAGAAAACGCCCCAAATCTAGTTCCAATCCAACTATTTTTAAATCCATGTAAATACTCAAAACAAGGAAACATCACTGCTATTTGGCCATTGATTAGGAATAGACTGAATTCTTACTCAACGAGCTTTTATTTCCACTGGGAATTGCAGGCATGATATATTTTAAGTGGACAATTGTAACTCCAAGTTGTCAGTGAAGAGCACCATTAGGACCAGGTTGCTAGAGTCTGAGATTAGGATCATAGTGATAAAAATGTATAGAGGAGAAGCAGGGATAAAGAGAAACTGAGGTTGGAAGCAAGAGATATCAAACTCGGGGGGCTCAGGAAGCTGAAGGCTCTAAATTGGGTTGAGACAGATTATCATCACTGAGAACCTCTAATGTCTCCCACACTTGGCTGGACCTGGACATGCCTCCTTCCCTTCTACAGTGTTCAAAGGTGGCTCCTGCAGAATCATGGGAGTTTTACCAAAGCATTTCTTTTTATGGGATACTTCATGTGCACACTGTAGATTTTGTTTCTGTATTTAAGGGAGATACTGCAGGGTCAGGGAGAGGTGAAAGAGGATTCAGGATTTATGTTCCTTTGCTGTTTTCAGTCCAAATTCATCATTTCTGTACAATATGTAAATTCTTGTGTTTCTCAGTGAACAGATGTTATTCTACCACTTCCCAGCTCCGCCCTACAGGGGGATGATCCAGAATTATATTTTTCCCCTCATTTATAAATGGTGTAAAGGAAGTAGCCCAGAGTTGGGGAACATCAAAAGCAATTCAGTGAATGGCTGTAGAGTAAGGCAATCCAAATAGACCTGCTCTGGCTGTGGAGCCAGTGTGATAAAGAAAAGGAGCCATTTTGCGTGGCAGCATTCCCCTTCCCGAGAACAGTCCATGCCAGCTGTTAAGAAAAAGGCATTGGAGCTGCTACGTGGGTGGGAGCCTCTGTTGATGCAAACAGAGGGCTTAGAGTAAGCTCGGTTCTGCAGTTGATTCATGCTACTAGGCAGAATTACTTGACTCATATTCCTCTATGGCCTTAGAGTTGTGCATGTGAGTCTAAAACATCATTGTCTGTCGGCAAATGTGAAGGAAAGTTATTGTTTGGGAACAAGGGAATATATATAACTAAGTACCCTCACTTATGCCTATATGAGTTAAGTGGGTTAAATATACTCAAAAGTTTTGGGTTGTAGCCATGTTGGCATTACTTACTAAGAATTGAGAGTTTCTTACACATGGAGATTTAAGGGGTCCCAAGGAAACGTCCCACTCAAAAATATTTTCCACTAGGATGCCATAAAATTCTCATAGCCTGCACTTCCTTGCAGAAAGTCAGGGCTCCCCAGTTAGGAAATGTGTGGCTACTAATGAACTTTGCCATCACTGCCAGTCATCACCACCATCTTCTTCATTGCTGTTGCTTCCTCTGGTAGGAAATCCCAGGGGGTGTCATGCAGCAGCAGCACTGCCCTCACACCTGGTCCACTAACCAGCTCCCTGTGAACACCATCCCTCCAGGTTTCAAGGAAATGAACAGAAGTTTCTCCCACACGAGGAGGTTAGGATCCCTTGAGTTAAAGCATTCGAGCCACCTACTAACTTTATAGAAGACATTTAAGTCTTAGCATTTTAAAAAATATATTAGTGTGCATTTAGAATTGGCGTAGGAGCAGGTAGATCTAGGCTTGGGCTGAAAAGTCCAAAATTTAAATCTCAGCTTTTCATACCTTGTTATAATTGGGTCAGGTTACATAACTTTATTGAGACCCATTTTCTTCATCTGTGAAAACACAGTAATAATATTTGTCTCATAGTATTGTTCAAAGGATGGGATGGAACATAGTAGAGAGTTAATAAATGTTTATCTATTAAATAGATTATTACTTTACACTGTTCAAAGTGCTTTTATACAGGGGTGGATGAACGTAGGTTTATAGTTATTCATATGGAAAATGACATTCAGGTTATAATTATTACAATAGCTTTATTAACCCTGTGTTTTGCATATTTACAACTGTAAACCTACTTTTGCCCACTCCTGTATATATATTATCCACTTGTTCTAATACACAAATGAGACAGACAGGGTAATAAGGGCAGCGCCAACATTAAAACCCAGGACTTCTGAGTTCCTAAGAGTAGACCTGGTGTTTCCCAATAGCATAAATCCAAAGGGAATAATGAGATAGCATATACACCTACTCAATTACTTAGGACGTTAAAGAGTTAGATCCAAACAGTCAGAGGGTGAATGGACTTGCCATTGAAATAAAATATTCACTGTCACTCCTTATTTCATAAGTAAATTCATTTGCTTCCAAGTATTGGGTTGTGTCTTACGACTGTTCAATTCAGAAAGCTCATTTCTGGAGCTTACATAGGAAGTTTCCTCTATGTAAGATCCAAGAGGCCATCTGAAGACTCTAAGCAGTATAGCTTGGGGTCAGTGCTGTTAGGACCCACTGGGCAGTTGTGACTCATTGCCAGCTCATCTGTATCAAGTCACATGTTTTCTTGGTCCCAAGATGGGCTCCTTGTTTTTTTCTGTAGTTAATGTGGAGCAGTTCCTTTGGAGGGATACTGGTGCTCTCCCTTACCCAGGAGATTCAGAGATGCACTCATTGGCTTCAACCCGAATTGTTATCCTTGCCGGAAATGGTTGTTCTCTTCAAACGTGATGGTGAGAAACCAAGAATATCACTGCTCTATTTGAGGTACCTGGGAAATGAGAAATGTACCCGTCCCAGGGAAAATTCTCTTCTGTCTTTAAATTACAAGAATTTACATAAGTTCATATGAGTATGTGGGTATAAATTAATGTGTCTATGAATCCAGCTTTCGGCATATATAGCTAATTGGAAATGAGAACTTATCAGGTAATCTCATAATGACATCTAAAAAAGGGGGTGGTTTAGGTTTCTGAAGAGATTTTCATTTTAAAGACCATCTAGCAAAAAAAAAAAAATTCAACATAAACTTTTGTTGTTATCCCTGAAATGGCTCTAAATAGTGCTGGAAGTGTTTAGCTTGTTTCAAAGATGCTAATTTGAGCCTCAGACAGCTGCAGTGGTTATTAATATGAGCACAATGGCTGACAATTTGACAACAGTCCCTGGTTTTCATTTATTGCTCTCATACTCAATGCCCCTTTTGTGCACAGGGCGTAAAAACCACAGTCAGATGACTGACTTGGGAGACATGCCTGTATGATGACCAGCATCTGAGAGAGTTTTTTTTTTTTTCTTTTAAAGAGAGTGATACTACTCCTTTAACAGGGAAATTGGTAGTGGTATCTCTCATACTAGATTATAAATCTTTCACACATTATTAGTGTTTCCATAGTGCCGTGAAAACTCGAGGAGATGAAATTTATTAATAAAATTAGTGAGGAGTGATGTGTTCTTAATGCAAATTTACTCTAGATATATTGACATAAAAAAGCATCAAGGGACATTGACCTAGAATTAAAACAAATAAACAGTTCTTTGTCATTCAGTTGAAATGTGATTTAGAGGCGAGCATTTTAAATCAAATTTATTTTTTGCCTGCTTATTCTTTGTAATTTTCCAGAAAATAATGCTATCTAAATGAAACAAGCAAACAAAGACCAACAACAGAAATATATCTGATGGCTTGTATTTTCTTTCCTTAGTTGCTTTTCATGAGTCTGTGCCAGATTGATGTGTGTTTGTATGTGGCCTGTGAGTTTCCTTTCAGAGCACCATTTTGCTTGGTTAAACTTTGTTTTATAAATGCATGAAGGCTTAAATCATCCTGTGGGTATCTCTGCATGTGTCACGTTCACCCAACAACTTGTCTAACTCTGTTAATATGCTTCTTTTGAATGACTTGCTAATCCACTGTTTGAATAAAAGCAAAGAGCCAACTAAATGCTGCAATGTACAGCTTAATACTTGACCCAGGCTGAGTCAAAAGCAGAATTACAAAGTATAGGAATTTTCTTATAGTGTATGCTTTCACAATTAAAATTGGGTATCTTAAACAATGACTATAAAGGGATTAATTAAAAAACAGACTTAGCTTCAAGCAGCCTGTCTTCCTAGCCAGAAGATAAACTCTGTGAGGGCAAAGACTGTGTCTGTTTCTGCATTCTAAATCCTCTGTAGCTGGTCACATGAGTGAATGAATGAATGAATGAATGAATGGGTTCTTATAGGACTTGAATGTAAATTGTTTAATTTAATCCTCACTATCATTATGCAAGGTGGATAGTCCTAGTATCCCCATTTTACAAGCTCAGGTTGCAATGATGGTCTAAAATTATTCAATGAGGAAGGACAGAGGTGAAACTCGAAACCCTATCTTTTCGACCCTAAGTCTAGGCAATTTCTGAGCCCCTATGAGGTCGGATCCCTATCCTTAGAATTTACTTCTGCTGCTATGGCTGGTTTCTTTTCCTGTTGCTGTGTTGATCCTACCTTTATCCTATAGGTGTAGGCAGGCTTTCCATGAAGGAACCAACAGTGAATATGTAAGATTTCGCAGGCCGTATGGTCTTGGTCCCATGGCTGCTCACTTCCGACACTGAATCACAAAAGCAGCCCTAGATCACATACATAAATGAAGGAGCGTGCGTGTGTTCCAATGCAGTTTGGTTTATAAAACAGGTGCTGGGCTGGATTTGGTATGTGGGCTATGGCTTTCAGTCCCCTAGGTCGGCAGAACGGAAGACCATTCTCAAAAATATCAAAGGACCTAAGTCCTAGTTCAGGCTATATTACTACAAATGCAAATAGTAAGACAAAAATGCCAACAGCTACCATTTATTAAACAATTCAGGAAATAGAATGTGCTTTATTCAATTTATCTCATTTAACCTACACACACAAAAGGTATGCCACTCAATCAAGGTCATTGAGACATTAGTTACAGGGCTGGGTTTAAACCAGGTCTGCCTACTTCAGCGTTCTTTCAAACCCTCAGAACTATGATAAGAAGGTCCTGCTCTCACCAAGGTCCAACAACAATACTGGAGGATTTTTAAAAAGTGAGTCTATTATCTTTGATGACATGAAGTCCAGGAAGAAATAATGCTTTGTGTTTCCACAGGCTGGAGAATGGGGATGCCGGTGACTTAGCACGAGCCCGTCATTGCATGAGGCGTCCACGGTGACGCAGGACTCCGGAGACACAGCAGGCTCCGGGGGGCGTCTGCTGCCCCTCGTGGTATGTATTAACTGCCCTCTCTGGGCTCTGACTGCTTCTGACATTCATCAGTGTAAATGTTTTCTTTTCTCTGAATATCTAATGAGGAACTCATTTAAAGAGAAAGGCAAATTTTTTTTTTTTTGTATAGAGCAGAGGAAGACAACGTCACTGTGTCAGATTTAAAGATGTGCACACCTGCGCCCTTGGCCACAGCGCTTTCTCACTCTGTCATCTTCAGAACTGTGTGTCTGGTGCCAGGAACAGACCACCTCACTCAGTGGGCAGGGCCACCAGGCCGAGTTTCCCAGACTGGGCATGTTTATGTTACCTTCACGGAGCTTTGGAAGGGTGCTGTCACAGGCTGCCGTGCTGGAGTTCTACTTGCAGGAATGTGGCTGGGTAGCAAAGCCAGACTTTTAGACAGGCATGACTGATTTTTCAATGACTTAATTGATCTAAATTAAGAGTGTCCCTTAACACAGGCAAAGTGTTATGGGTAACTTACAGGTAACTTTCCAGCAGGACTAAAACCAAATAGTCTTCTCCTGATTTTCTTCCATTGACAATCCAGCATTGGTGCTTGAAATCATTGAATTGCCAGGTCTGAACAATGCAGGGAGTGTGGCATGAAATGAGGTAGAGGAACATTTCCTGAGGGTCCCAAGGAAGAATATGTGTTGTTGAGCAGGAACCAAAAGTACTAAATCTCTAGGTGCGACAAGATTAAGGGAAGTTAAATTTAGAATGTAAATCAGGAAATCTGATGCATCTGGACTACCAGGTGTCTCTTCAAGGACAGTGGTGGAAGCTGGGGACCAGGTTGGTGAGAGCTATCAGTAGTGTTTACTAAGAATTCATGGTTCACTTCAGGTTTAGGCAAGGTAATTCACCTTAGTCTCTTTTCCAATAGCCTCAAATTTACTTTAACATTGGCTGTTCTGTTGTGGAGATATGCATGAGAGAGTTTTATGAAACCTCTTTTATTTTTCTAGTAGCCTTTGGCCTTTTGTATAAATTTGTACCTAGCGCCTACTCTGCACATAGCCTAGTGCCTGGTGCTGAGAGGAAGAGTGAGAGAATGCCAGAGGAGTCCTTATATGGTCTCCTGGGTAAGGAGGCAAGAATGGAAGTGTGCGAGCATACACAAACATGTATATGCGCAAACAGACACCCACATGTATCAGTTAAGCACACTGCAGGGCAGGTACATTAATAATTACCAAACACATAGCCTGGAAGAATCAATGCTTCAAATGTTCACAGGTGTGAGAGATCAAGGTAAACTGGATAAGTCTGTGTTTCCTAAACTGTAATCCAATCCCCTGGGAACCTTGTTAGAATGCAGATTCTGATTCGGTAAATATGGAGGGGGGGTGAGCTCAAGAGTCTGCATTTCTAGCAGTTTGGGGGTTTGTTTATTCCTGTATTTGTTCATTATTAAATCAGTCTCCCATCATACATTGTGCTGTAAACCAAGGATAAAACAATGACTAAAATATAGCCTTTCCCTCAAGGAAAGTATAGGTAAAGATTATAACTTCATAATTGATGGGAGTATTTCTAGGGTTCTGTTTGAGTCCCAAGGTATAAGATGAGGGCTGATTTAAGAAGGATGGATAAGAGTATCTGCAATAAATAAGTTGCTATGGGGAATGAGGGGATGGGGCAGTTTAGGCAGGAGGAACAGTGTGAGTGAAGGCCTGGAGCTGTTCAACAGTGTTGTTAAGATTGTTTTAAGTCCAGTGCTATGGTCAAACCAAAGGTTCTGAGAGAAACAGTGGAGAGAAAAAGAGCTTGGTGGTGGTCAGGGAGCCATGTTCTGAAGGCTCTTGGGTGCCACGTCAAAACACTGCAGCAACACCCTGAAAGCTAAGGTGCGCCGTGGAAGGGAATCCGGAGGCAGCTCAGAAGCTCTCATACCCAGATGGTCGTCCTCAGCCTTGTCCTTTCCCTTGTAGATGGCCACGCCAATGCCTCTCTAGGACTTAAACACCCGGTTATATTTTACCTGATGCGGTGCCTACGCCACCCCCACCCTGAACATGTGAGCATCTGCTGCTCTGGTTTCTGTGACTCTAATGATTTTCTTTAGAAAAGGTTGGAATGGAAACACAAAAATGGATTTGTCTACAACGGGTCCTCTCAGAGGTTAAGAAAACTCCAGCAGCTTCCAATGATTGAGCCTCCTGGTTTAATTTAAAAAATAAACACCTCAAAAAAAAAAAAGATGACCAAGTTTTCAGTATATTTTAAATATTCCCTTGAATAAACTAAAAATTTTACTATAACATGTATATTGCAAGCATATGCTATTTTAAAAATAATTAGTTCATAAACATTAAAGTATATTAGAAGCAGAATGGGGCATACAATTAATGCCTGATTTCAATGTTGTATCTCTGTGATTATATATATAACCTAATTTATAGACAAAAAGCAAAAAAGTGAGAACTTTCGTAAATGTAAGGCTAGGTCAGATGGTCACTCCCACCCCTATTCTCTCTATCCACCCACCTCACAGGCCCTGATCCAGGAGCATCACTTTCTGTTTTAGTCACTGGAGAAACTGTTCACTAAGCCTCACAGAGGAGAACACTGCATTGACGGAAAGGTATGCAAGATTACCAATGGACAAACATCAGTGACCTTCAAAAGCCACTTCAAGGGCTGACCATGGAACCCACTGTGTTGCTCCAACTTGGTGCCAAGATGGACTCACTCAGCAAAATGACAGAAACTACTGTAGAGGAAATGAGCATGGTATCATGTGAAAGACAGACTAGCAGGTTCTCTATCATTACTCTTCTTTTTTTTTTTTTTGGCTTTAGTAAAAGATTTTCTGATTTGAGGAGGCAGGTTTATTTTGGAGACAGTGAAACACAAATGAATGCACAAACAAAAGGCATCTCTGGCAGCATAAGAAGCAGTCTGTAGTTTAAAACACGATGAGATAAGCCAAATTTAGCTCCCATTCCCTGAACCAGCTGAAAAAGCTGCCACTGCATGGGCCTGGCAGAGCCTCATGCAGGATGCCAGTCCAGCCCTGCGGCACCTCTGCTGACCCTGTACATTAGACGTGCAGACCTGTGCTTTAATGTTTTTTTTTTAAAGAAATATAAAATAAGATCTGGGTCCATATAGAGTCCTATCAGAGAACTTACTGAGAAAAAAAGCTGTATTGAGAGTTATGAAAAGCAAAGTTTCACCCCAATAACGAAAAAGAAAATTAAACTATTGTCTAGTCACTTTGATAAATTAAAATTTTTCCAGCCTGGGCAAAGATCTGACTGGCCGAGTTAATTCTGGTGTAAAATTTTATGATTATGTCTTTTAAAAGCCATGTAAATCAGCAGGCGTAAAGCTGATAGGACCTTGCAGGTTTCTGCAAGAATATGCTGTCCCTCCCCTTTCTTTCAGGGAATGCTGCCCCTGCTCAAAGACCTGCAGCGAGCTGTGCCAACTCGATTTGGCTTGGGCCGCGGAGTGCTTGGTGCAGTTTGATGGGAAGGTGGGGGTAGTTCATAGAACATTTGAATGACAAAGAATTCTGCTCTATAGAGACAAAGGAGCCACAGAACCACAGATACTGGACCTGGAGGATTCACCAATTTTGCCCTTCCCAACATAGCATAAAAGGATTGCCGGCATGGCCGAGAGCTTAAACTTCTTCCCCTGAGAATTCTGAACTCTTGTTTTTGGGGTTATCTCTTCGGGGCCTGACAAAAATAGCTTACATCAATTAAAGTAGGTTAAATTGATAATTTTGATGCATTGGTGATTAAATGTCTTGTTAAAATGCAGAGATGAGTATCTGCACCAGGGGAGGAAGAAGATGGTTGGAAATCATGGTTAAAGTGGGAACAAAGAGCTTCATACACCATGAGGATGTCAGAGCAGAAGGGGTTTCAGAGGTAACTTGACTGGGTGCCCTCATTCATGAGGCAATGGAAGGAGAGAGTCTATGTGATTTGCTTAGGGCTGCACAACAGTGTGTTGTTGGGTGGAATATTTCCAGCAGGTAGAACTTCTGATTCATGTGAGTGTGGCAGGTTTACTGCAGGAGTGGCTCCAATTTTTTTCCCTCTCCTTATCCCTCTCCAGCCAGAGGAATGCCCGGCCTGGCCTGACCGAGATCAGTAGAAACAACTGGCCAACCGTGGATCTGTGAGCGGTAACAATGGGTATTGTTCTAAGCCTCTCAGTTCCAGTGTAGTTTGTTTGTGGCATTCTTGTGGCAATACGTAACTGGTAGCTGGCCCTGGGGTGAGAGGTTGTCTTTGAAAGGAGGAAGAAGGGGCAGGTAGTCCCCCAGCCTGTGAAATCCTGCAGTCTCTGTTATCTGGGAATGGAGGCCAGTTCACAGGATGCGAACATATCCTAGGAATGGAATCCTGGAAAAAACTTCTCAGAGCCCTCGTGGACCTGTGCTCCCTAATATCAGACAATCCAGAAGCTTGTGTGTTACTGTGCCCTGGAGCTGAAATGATGATGGAAATTTTCCAATCCTGATTTTACCAATAAGAAAACAGAAGCTGGACAGTGTTAAGGCAGAACTGGCTCTAGAATTGCAGGACCCAGTGCAAAATGAAAATGTGGAGGCTCTTGTTAAAAAAATTGAGAATTTCAGGATGATGACTGCAGAACAATGAACCAAGTGCAAGGCCCTTCTAAGTGTGTCCCTTCTGCTGCTGCGTAGGCTGTGTGCCCCCAGGCTGGCCTGGGGTTAAGCAATGGGTCTTAAGGATGTCCCTCCACAAGTCCGTCTGGTTAACTTTTAGCAAAAAATGTAACTCCATGTATTTGTTTACAGCTAGTTTAAGATACAAGGCAAGAACTGAAGACCTCTAGGTGCTGTTCCCGTGATTCTTGGTTTTTTGTTAGACTGATAGAAAATCCAAACCAGAAACAACATGGCTAGCTTGGTGTCTGACTCAGAAGGAGGAATTTATAATTCCTCATAGGATATTTTTAAACATGGGAATTTAGAGTCCAGCAAGTAAATTCCGAAATTACAATTCTTACATCAAGTATTTGCAATACTTGTCCAATGATATCTTTATGATATTTCCTTTGTTCAAGTTGATTGCTATTTATTATAATAAATTACTTAAACTGGGTTTCTTTTTAGTTCTTTCTTTCCTTGTCTTGCTTTCTTCTTTTTTCTTTTGTAAACAGAAAATTCTCAGGTGCTAAATAACAGGAACTTTAATTTATAGTTCTCCTAATTTTTGTCTTACTGATGACATTAACAACTTTTCAGCAACTTTGAACTCTTCTTCTCTTTCCTTCAGAGCTTTGGAAAATTGATCACTTAATATGTGCATCACCCCATCCTTAACCAACTTTGCCACTATTTTGAACATTCTCCTCTTTTTTTTGACTTCCCCAAGATACTGCAGTTAAATATTCTTATAATCCTTTTTTCGGTAGGATATCAGTCTCCATCGTTTTACTGATAATTAATTAATGAAGAAAATGGAACTCCGGGCTTCCGTAGCATTTTCCAGGTTTTTCTCAGTGGCCTATGGGAAACTTAAAAGGTACCCTTAAGTAATAGAGGGAGGTTTGCGGATTAAAAAAATTTTTTTCTTCCAGAAAAAACAAGGTTTCTGTGACCTCTTTTTCTGAGGACAAAGTGACAAGGCAAGATTTCAGATGGTAAAGTTAAAGCGACCGCTAAAGGTAGAAACCAGAGATAAGAAACATCTGTAAGAACACACATAAAAACTAGTGGGGCTGTCATGAGGAACAGAGCTCAGTGTACATCAGAGATCTAGCTAACAGAACACCGATGCCTGATGCCGTGTGGAGGCTGTGGTTTTCTACACCAACAAAGCTCTTCTTGCTTTAAGAATTATAGTTCACCCTTGAAAAATGTGGGGTTAGGGGTATCAACCCCCTGCACCATCAAAATCTCTGTATAACTTTTTGACTTACCTTAAAACTTTGTAACCTACTGTAGCCCAGAAGCCTTACTGATAATGTAAATAATTAACACATATTTTGTATTTGTGTCATACACCATGTTCTTAAAATAAAGTAAGTTAGAGAAAAGAAAATGTTATTAAGAAAATCTTAATAAAAAGGAAATACAGTTACAGCATATATTGAAAAAAATTCGCGTGTAAGTGGACCTGTGCAGTTCAAACACATATTGTTTAAGGGTCAATAGCACTTGCTAACTCACAAAAGGCACGTTAGCCCTCCTACCTGCATCATCCCTTTGTCAAGGCTCTCATCCATCTGGCTTACCTATGCAGCTGCTAATGAAGCCCTGGTTCTCAGGGCATGTGTCCCCTCCCCACTTCTTTTTCTTCAAAAATCACCATTCTGGGCTTATATTTGGCCAAGGATCCCTAAACCAGGATTAATGAAATATCTAATTTAATTTGTTATAGTGAGCCTAGACTCTACTTTGGCTTGTCCAGGTTCTTACTGGATCAGAATAAATTTTCATGGTCCTTAGCGAAAATTCTTGCTGTCTCCATCAGGTTGGCAAAGGACTTCATTTACCAAAGAGATTTTCCAACCAGCTTCCAGAGGAGGCCCTAGAGTGGTCAGGACTGGTCAGACAACTGTGTCACACTAGTCATGGCCTAGCTCTGGTTATTACCTTTGGGTATGTTTTTTTTCTGCTACCTGCTATTTCCACCCAATCTGTGTCTCACCCCTCACTCACTTTGTCGCCTATATTTCACACCAGTGCCAAAGTTGTGATCCTTCTTTACATTTGCTGAGGTCACATTGGCACAGGAATCTTTCCCCAGGCTTCCCTCGAGGACAAACTCCAACTGAAAATTTCTGCTCCTAAAAGCTGTATGTCCTCTAGCTATTTACTTAGCTTTTGCTTGGTTTTTATTTTCTCTTCCTCTTTTACCTACTGTTCCCCTCTTCCTCTCCTAAGTACCAAGTACCCTAGATTCCTTTCTCTGTTTTTCTCCTGTTTTTCTTTCATTTAGCCCTGAAAGAAAAAATGCTGATAAGTTTCCTTCTTTGCCTCATTAAAAAATTGTCTTAAAAGTTATAGCTGGTTTTGACCAGCCATCACTGATCTTCTTCATTTAGTTATTGCCAAGAAGTGTTTTATGATTATTCACTGACTTATTTACAACAAACACAACAATGTCCTTGGTATTAGGAGCCTGTAGAGATCTTCTTATTTGTGTGGAAAATAGACTGGGCACTTGACGTTCCCAGTGCTGAATAGGGTGATTTGGGTTGTTTGACTTGCACATTTTATATGGAAAGATAAAATCCCCAAGCGTTAATATGTAATAACATCTCATTATTTTGCCACTGGATAGAAAATGTATACACCCCTGAGACAACACAGGAACTTTCCAATACTTCCTTAAGCATTAATTTCAGGAGGCCATTAGTGAGGTTAGTAATTGAAAACAAATTGTATTGATGATGTTTAATTTGTCTATTGGTGCAAAATGTTTGAATATCTAAATGGAATGAGGTTAGTCAATTATACAAGTACAAACTGGGGCCTACATCGTCCAGTATCCATACGATGCACCCTTAAAAAGCACAGGTCAGGAACCAAAGTCATCACTGAAAACTAATTGTTACTTTCATTTGGTAAAGATCCTGAAAGTAGATTCCATGTATAAACCACAGTAAAGCACCTTTAAAAACTCCTTTTAGTTCCTTCTCAGTTTTTCAGACTTCAGGGCCGCTCCAGAGACCCCCCAGAGTACCTTTATCGTATGTCAAGTGGGCTTTCACACCCTACCCCACCCTTTTCGCTCTTCATTTTGCAGGCCTGCTCAGCCTCTGTGTTTATTTTATTTATTTATTTATTTGCTGTTGCTTCCCTGTCTTTGGTTTTGTTTAATGTGTTTCTGCTTACTCTTACAAAAAGGTTTAGAAACCAGTTTGACAAAATTCTCTTCGAGCAGAATGCATAGGGAAGGATCTGAGCAGATAGAGACCAAGCTCTGTTATCAGCTGGTGTGAGAGCAGAAGTCTCAAATTACTGCTAAAATTATAGTTATCTTATCCCTAACATAATCTGCAATAAAAGCCAGTATTTATTAGTAGTTAATATGTTGCGCTCATTTTGCTGTTTTTACATTTTTTCATAGAAACTCTAATAGTATCTTACAAATTTGTCATAGCACTATATAAATAAGGAAACTGTATGTTAGAGAGGTTGAGAGAATTCTCAAGGCTACGCTGATGATTAATGGCAGAACTAGGATTCAGCTGGGATTTCTTGGTCTCAGTCTCCTTCCAAATCATCCTGTTCTTAACCATTGCAACGTATCAGCACCCTTCAATGGCTGACGTTACATTGAGAGCAAAGCAATCCTTTGAACACAAGGACACTACTTTGTATGTAAGAAATGTAATTTAACCCTACCCTTTAATTTTTTCCCCTTTTTACACAATTTTTCAGCTTAATGTACCAGTTTGGACCCAGATATGCATTAACATGCAGATTACCACTGTTGAATACTTGTCTACAAATTAGTACTGGAACTTCCCAGCTATAAGTGCTTGTGATTTGGGGAAGCAACTCAAAGTGTGTTTCTGTTAATTTTTAAAAAAACATTTACTGTTTTCCTCCTAGAAGATCAGGAGGCCCATGGCTATAATTTTGAGTCTGCTTCCTCTGAGTAGGTCACTCATCTCCACTTTGCCTCATCTGTTGGAGGAAGGGTTTAGGAGGGAGACTAGGAACTCATCGGATGGAGCTTGACAGTGATAAGTGGTACACAGGGCACAGGTAATGAACTCCAAATGAAGCTGTCAGCTTCACTATCAAATGTGCAACCTTAAAAATTATCTCATGTTACATTTCTATTTTTTAAACAAATTTCCCTTTTGGTATAAATGTTTCTTTTTTCGCTTTGCATCCTGATTGAAAATGAAATGTTATGCCTCTGATGAGATTCATCATTACTCTTTGGAAGATAGCTCTTAAACCAGCATTTCCCATTTTTCTCTTTTGGCAGGTGCCTCCAGCCTGGTGTGCACGTGTTGAGTCAGTCACTTTCATTTCAGGGTCTGGAATCTGTGTTAACTCACCATCTTTGTAGTGAGTCCTGTGTCAACTCCCTGAGCTGCCGGTTGATTCTTTTTCTATTCCAGTTAGAGTTTGAGCTAGTTATTCAAAAGAAATAGAGAAACAGAGGGACAGGGAGGCTGAATGCAGGACTCTAACCTTATATTTGGAAACCTGGGCCTTTTGGATTAAAACAAACACCAGAGCTACAAAAAGAATCATTTGAAGTCATCTGTCCCCAATTTCTTGAACCAATTACAGAAAAGGTTTATGGAATTATTAGAAGAAATCTACACATCCCTATGTAGACTGAATAAATAATACATATTACACGAATACATGTACTATTAATTTTTAAATAGGTAACACAAATTATTTTAATAATCTCTAATTTTACTAACTTTGGTAGTATATATTTTCTTAGTCAATATACTAATGTAGGTAAGAAATCTGCTCTGAGATATTTATCAATTCTTATGTTAGACAGGAGTTCTCATTTCTAAACCAGTTGGGAATTACTAATGTAAATAACAGTGGTTACCAAAGAGTCAGCAAAATGGGGAGAAACATGAAAGAGGTCAGAAATATGAAGGCACTTCCACAAGGAAAAAGAGCAGGAGGCCCCTACCCAAGTCGATCAATTTCTGTCAAGAAATTGGCTGACACATCCTTTCTTTAGCTCGGAGCTACGGCAGCCTGCTGCTTGATTTAGCATGGGTGTTAAAGGACGCCGTGTCAGCAAACTCACAGGAAGAACTTGTCAATTCTACTGGTATTCTGTCTCAGCTTCAAAATGGCATAGCACTTAGGTGCCCTAGTACATCATAAAGTCTTTGACATTTTCTCGAGGGAAAGAATCATAGGTTATGAGTCAATGTGCAAAGGGGAGAATTAAGGGCTATCTGAGTGTAAAATTCCTGCTTTTAGTTGATGATCAAAAAGATCATCAAAAGGGCATAACAGTTTGTTTTGTTGGTTTTTTTTTTTTTTTTTTTTACCTGCCCCAATTTCATCTCTCCTGCTTCTGGTAACAGAAGTTCAATTTTCTTTTAAAGAATCATCCATACCCATCGCTGGGCACATAGCCCAGGTCTGGTCTCAAAATTGCTGCAAGAATTATTGAGAAGGAGGTGAACTTCTTGGACCAGGATTTTGAAGCAAATTAGAAATCGGGTATCGCTGCTCGTGGTCATCTTTGCCATCACTGGGGACAGCCTGCCTAAAAATAAAACAATACAGGAGAAAGCAGGCCAGAAATGTAAAAAGATTCCAAAACACATTATTTGAACATCTGATCCAGATACTCCTGATTTTTGAGCTTTGGATTACTTGAGCCAATCAAGTTTTCTTTGTTGCTTACATGTTTGCATTAGAGTATTGTCACTGGTTCTATAAAGAAACCTTATTAATGCAGGGCTGTCCTTTGCCCTCTGATGAAATTTTCCATCCTCTTTGCATTTTCTTTCCACATTCTAATTCCAAAAAAACTTTATTGCCATGTCTGGACCACATAGCCTCAGTCCATTAAGGACCCTGTTGGTGTGACCTAGAAGGATTTTTCCCTTAGAGAAAGTGAAAAAAAAAAAGGTGAAGAGAAGTAGATGCCCTATAGTTCTACTGGGGGGCATGACTCTCAGAGAGATGGAAAAGTCACCTCAAACTAGAATGGTTTAAAAGATTTCTTTCCAACTGGCAATAAATAGTGCATGATGCAGTGCCCCACACACAAGTTGCCAATTTCTGATAGATCATCTTCGCGGCTCAGCTGGGGATTCTCAAAAAGGGAAGATTATAGTAAGTGCTGTTTTATGGAGATGGAATATTTTGATGCTGACCCTTTGATTTGCATCCATTCCTTTTTTCTGTTTCTTTTGTCATTCTTGTTTCCCCTGCTGTGTTCTTTTCCATTGTAATTCTTTTCTTTGTCTGAAATTGGACCCACAGAAATGAGCCTGTAATAAGGAGACATGAGAATCTCCAAATTGCTCTCATTTTGATTTTCTTTGTTAATATTTTGGTTTATGAAACATACAGGAACTATTTAACTCACTGGCTGTTCAATTTAGTCACGTTCCTATCTAAACCATTGCATGGAAAATTTGAATATTCATCTTAGCATCTAAAACCAACATTTCTAAACCTATTTATGTTATATTATGTAGGAAATTACTTCAATCTTACTAGTACTTGAGAAATATTTATCACACGTCATTCCAACATCCTAGAAAAAAAACAAGTGGAGCATATAAGGAAAAAGGGGGAACAGTAATATTTCATGCAACCCATTGATAGAGATTAAACTGGCTTCCTTAGCTCAATTGGACATGGCTTATCTCTGATTTTTATGCCTCCTTTTGCTGCTTAATATACAATCAGATAAGATAATTTTCTTTAGTTATCTTTGCATGAGAGTTTAAGAAGGTCTGAGATTAAAGTCTTTATAAAGTTTAAATTTTTTTCCTCCTTGAAGCTTTCTATACTACTTCTTAGCAAATTCAGATTTTTTCTTGTACATTTGATTGTAGTATCTTTTTATTTTTACCTTACATACTGGGTTGTAATACACTACAGAGCCCTTAACATATACGGTGACAGAGAATGTACCGCTCTAATTGTTATTGTGTTTGTTATCCAGTTTCCCCACTGGATTATAAACTCTTTGTGGGCTGAAAATCTGTCTTGTTTTTTTTCACCATTGACTCTCCTGTCCCTAGTATAATATCTGGAACATAGTGAGCACTTGATAAATATTTGTTAAATAAGTGAATAAATAAATGAGTGAAATAGTTCAAGTTAAAGTTACTGTCACTAAATAGTAGAATGGATCACTAAGTAGCTATCAAGCTACATGTGGCAGGTGAACCTAAGAACAACAGAAAAAGTAACAATAACATTATCTTTGCCCTAAGGACAAAATAGTGTGACATATTACTTGGAAAGGGAAGAGAATGATCTTTTACTGAGATTTTTAGAGTATAATTCAGTGTATGAATTTTTTCACAACCTACAGAAAGAAATAAACTCTACAGCAAGACCCAGAACACATGCACACACAACTAAACCAAACTTTTCACAGAATATTTACCTTTATTCTGTGGGGCATACTCATACTTCTTTTCTCATCTATTCTGTGATTTTTCTTCCATTTCTTTAAAAATTGCTGGTCGTGGTCCACTAAATTGAGCTCATGTTTCTCTCATGGGCTTGAAGACCACCCTGTAGTGGTGAGGAGTGTGGGTTTCTGAATTCAAATTGCTCACTGGCTCTGCCACTTACTAGTGGTGTCACACTGGTGAAATCATCCTATGTGGTGGGCCTCATTGCCCTAGCTAAACAATGCTACTTACTACATCATAGGGTGGTTGTATGGACTAATGAAAGAAGAATGGAAAACACTTAACATAGTGTCTGGCACAGAGAAAATCCTCAATAAACATTAACCATTAACATGCACCAGGGATTATATGTGTGCTTCTTGGGCATCTCTCCTTTTATCTTCTGATAAGCCCCATCATGTAGTATTATTATCCCCATTTTACAGCAAAGAAAGTGAGGTTAAGAGAGGTTAATCATCTGAGGCCAAATGGTCAATAAATGACAGAGCTGGGGTGCTCAGACCGGGTCTGTCTGACTCTGGTGCCCATGGATTTTTTAGAAAATAGTAGCGAACACTCAAAGAAGGCTTCATGGAGATGGTACAACTTGAGGTGGCCTTTAAAGATGAGTGACTGGTATAGAACAATGTACCCAAATGCTATTGCATGTGTATGAAAGAAGGTAGGGTTTAGGATCAGCCACATGGGTTCTACCCTTGACTCTATCACTTACTAGCTTAGTAACTGGGTAAAATTTAACTTTAGCCTCCCTGAAGCTGTTTCCTCAGCTTTGTGCACTGATAAGACCAAACTTGCAGAGTTCTTGTGAATAATGAACTACACATAATACATTTTTAATTGTCAGGCAATTAGTTGCTCAACAAATGGAGTTTATTTTTATTAGTTAGAATTTGCTTACATGGTATGTGAGTCAGAACTTAATCTCTTACCCAGGGCTTAATTAAATTTGTAATTTGTAGGCTTAACTAGATGCAATTTACAGCCATTTCGAGAGCATGGGTAAAATTATACTTTATGGATGGGTCTGTTAAGTTTTATTATTAATCATCTTATGCAGTTCCAAGTAGAGTGACTATGAGTGACACTGAGACTGCAGCTATTGATTTTATGTCTAGTAGGAGAGTTTGTCCAACATAATCTCTTCCAAGTTATTGGTAATATTGTTTGGCTTCCTGGGTTAGTGAAAGTATATTTGCCTAACCTAGGAGCCATCAGAACTTTCCAGTGGCCTTTGACAAATATCATAGAGTATCAAATGACAATGGGGCCAATTTGGCAGCATTGTTTATTTCCATCTTAGTTTAATGACCACCTCTGCTGCTTTCTCATCAAGCCTAGGGTCCAGAAATGAGTCAAATACTGGAAATATAAAGTTGGCTTCTGTTCCTGCCCCTTCTCATTTCTACTTTTGTGGAATTGAAGCCAGAGAAAGCCAGATTTCTTACTCCCTAGGGGGACTTTTAAAGGTGTATGTTACAACTCAATTGGGATTGTTGCTTCAATTGCTTTTCAGCTCTGGTTACTCTGAAATCACTTAGTTTAATATTTTCCCTGTGGACTCCATGGTGTGTTGGATGGTTTCTAGCCCTCTGGACATCAGAGGTGGGGGACAGCTGTAATTCTAAAAGGCTCACTCACAGCTGGAGAATGGTGAGGGTAGAGCTTATGAAATTGGGATGTCCTGTTAAGTCTGTTAGGTGCTCAACCAACACAGGACAATCTCTACCCTGCAAGTGAATTATAGAGATGTAGATGCAGGGAGAGTGAATGTTTTACTCTCTTGGGCAATTAAAGTACTCCTCCGACAGAACTATCAGTAGAGTAGAAACTTTCAGAAAGGCAATTTTATACATATTATATTTTCTTAAGTAGATATAATTAATTCTACATATCAAAGATGGTCCTGAGAAGTTTTAGTTTTTGCGTGTTTGGTGATATAGCAAACAAAAAAGGTTTTAGTAAAACATATGTCCTCAAATAGTTTATTTTTTAAAAAGTAGTAGTAAAAAGCCTTGGAGTCAGGAGAAGAGAATTTGAGTTCTCATCCTACTGCAATGGTTTGTGTTGACTTGGATGAATCACCTACTAGGTTTGGTCTTTCTTCCCCCCTAATTTGTAAAATTCAGATTTAGCACCATGTCATAGAGAGTCCAGTTCTAAGATTCTATGCCAGTCCTAAGACTATTTGCCTGAGATTCTGAAAGTCTAATGTGACTAAGCTGAAAATTTTTTGATTGGGAGTAAACTCCATTAATGTTTCTTTAACAGAAGAAAAGTTTTGCACTGTGTGAAGGGTTTCTCCCCCAGCCCCAATAAGTTAGCATGTGACTTGCCAGATTTTTTAAAAAGTACCATATTTTGCCATGTGCAATGCACTTTTTCACCCAAATTTTTGAGGGAAAAATAAGGATGCACATTCTACATGGGTAAGTACTAATTCTGTATCTATATAAGTGTTTTTAATTCTTTTATTTATGCTCAGGTATTAAAAAGTATAACTCTAGAAAGCAACAATGATATCTTTATGCAAAATAATACCCTGGAATATGATAATTGGTTTTACATATAAATAAAAAATTGAGTTAAAACATTAAAATGAATGATTTTTTTTTCTGAAAGTTTGGGCCAAAAACATGGTGCACATTATACACAGCAAAATATGGTATGTATGGAATACTTCACTAAAATATATAGCTTCAAATACTTTATTTATTAGAGTAGCAATAAAACAATAAAAACTAAGATTTTCACACATCTCACTTGATCCTCATAAAAACTCTATAAGGTAAGTCATCATTCCAGTTTAATAGATGAAAAAACTGAGATTATAAAAGGAGTAGTTTCTTGCCCATGTTTACATAATTAATAAGTAGCCAAGATAGATCTTAACATTCATGGTCTTGACTTTTGCCCCACTGTGAAATGCCAGAGGTCACGATAATATTAGGAATTCTTTTGTACCTTTCAACTTTCAACCAAATGCTCATGACCATATACATTTTGGGACAGCTAAAGCAGAAGCTGTTCACCTGTAAGATATGGTCCCTTAGGGAGGTGGTTGGAAGATTATTTCTAAAAGCATTTGCATCTTCATGGACACTGAGCTGTATACCTATTCATCAAAAGTCTTAGTTTGCACTGCTATAGCAATGCACCATAGGCCGGGTGGTTTATAAACAACATAAATGAATTTCTCACTGTCTGGAGGCTGGAAGTCCAAGATCAGGGTGCAAGTACAGTCAGGCTCTGGTGAGGGCCCTTTTTTGGTGTGCAGTCTGCCAACTTGTGGTATCCTTACATGGCGAGAGCAGAGACAACTCTCTAGGGACTCTTTCATAAGGGCACTAATCCCATTCATGAGAGTTTCACCCTCATGACCTAGTTACCTCCCAAAGGCACCACCTTTTAATATCACACTGAAAATTAGAAAATTCAACCCATGAATTTTGGGAGACAAAAACACTCAGTTCATGACACCTAGTAAGTAATACCTCAAATATATGTATTTATATCACTCAAATATTTCAGTACAGTTGTGATTATTAAAATGTATGTGTGTGTGTGTGTGTGTGTGTGTGTATGAGACTTACTGAATTAGTAATAATTTTCTGCCACCGTATGTATTTTCTCAATCAATGAATACTGAAAGTACAACTAATACTGCTTGGACTCTGTGAAACTTTGGATATTAAAATGAGACTCTGGGAACTTCCTGGGGTTATGGAAATGTTCTACATCATGTTTTTGGTGTTGGCCACAAAGATGTACACATTTGTCAAAAAGCATTGAATTATATACTTAGGATCTATACATTTCCCTATTAAAATTTTTACCTCAGTTTATTAAAATGAGGCCTTGGGTATTTGGAAAGTCAATTACCCAAATATACAGCAATCACCAAAGTCCTACTTAGCTTTCCTCTTGTAGGCAGTATTTGGGGTAATTTGAGTGACTTTTATACTGTGTTGCCCTCTGTGAGCTAAACTACTAAAGGTCACCACCAGTAGGTGAAATTTGCCACCGGTGAGTGCAAACCAAGAAATTTCCTGTGTTTAGGAAGTGTGAAAACAGCTGTAATGTCAACCAAGTGCTCAGGACATAGGTCTGTGAAGGCAGAAAGGGAATGTAATTGCAGTTTAGGAAACGAAATCTAACCGAATGTTTGGAGAAGAGAAAGAGTTAAGGCGAGCGAGGAGTAGTCAGCCTGAAGCATAAAAAGGAAGTCTGAGGACTGTCAGCTGCTGTCCACAGAGGGAATGCCCCCAGTCTAGTAAATTCAAAGTCAGATGTTTTCTTGGGGAACAATGTGGCTCATAAGACTTCATCCTGGTTCAGATAAAATAGGTCCAAATTAACCACTTTTCTTTGTTCTGATTCCCAATCTTGAGACAAACTTTTGTTTGCTGATTTGGCTTTTAAAATTACCCAATCTTGGGAAGTAAGTGTCCTAGATAGAAGATGTGAATATTTTAGAAATTTGCAAAGGTCTATTAAATTAATGTTCTGTATTATACATAAGTCTCTGTTAAATATGGTTAATACAAGTTAATTCCTTTGTGTCTGGTCATTTCTGATGATCTTAATTTTAAGTGTATGGATCTGCAAGATTGTGATGACTCCTTGAATTTGTCAAGAATTTTTGGTTTTCAAGTGACAGAAACAACTCAAACTTGCTTAAGCAAAAGCATCAGTTTAAGGGCTTATTTAACTTAGAACTTCAAGGTGGCATGGCTTTTACAAGCGCAGGATGCAGGGGCTTGAATAATTTGGTTAGGAATATTGCAGTTTTCACTGCTTGGCTTAATCCTTCCTTAGCTTCCTTTTTCTTCAGACTTTCTTTTTGTCCTAACAAAATGATTATCAATAGATCTAAAATGGTCTTTAATTTTAAGACATTCCAGTGAGAAAAGAATCTCAATTTACAAAAGTTTAAAAAAAAATCCTGAGCCAATAACTAATTGGCTTGATATGTGTCAAGTAGCTACACTTAAACTAATCACTGGAGCCAGGGAAATAGGAAGTGTAGATTAGCCTGAAATTGGGATCCTACCAGGAGTTCACTGTAGCTCAGATGGCCAGTTTCCAGTTCATAATGATAAAGGATGGGCAGGGGGAGAGTTCTCAAATAGAATGTAGAAGCATAATGTCAGGCGAAGGAACAATGAAAGCTAGGCAAGTTATCCACCACACCCCTCAAAGTCACACTAGTCTTTGAGGTTTACCTGGCCTTTTAGCCAATAACCATGACCCTTTTTCCGTCTCTCCTTTAGCCCCTGCCCTTCCTCTTACTTACATAGGAGACTAAGTGAGTATCAGTTGTCACAGTTTTTAAATGTCTTTTTAAAAACCAGTATATTCCAAATATAATTCGGGAAGTAAATCAAATATAATGTGGAGCATGTATTTTAAGGGCATGACTGAACAGTCATCCTTAAAAGAACATGGATCTTCTGGGAGCAGAAAGATATACTGAAACTGAAATAATATTTTTTGAGATATGATCTACTTTAGATTTTCTAGTTTCCTTTACTTGACTGAAAACAAGTATAGTTGGGATGTAGCATTTTGTGGTCATGACAAAAAAAATACATAAATAAAGATTACTTTATAACAATGGGTCATTCATTCATTCATTCATTTTTTTATTCTGTAACCATTTATTAAGCACCTACTGTGTGCCCAGAACTGGTCCTATAAAAACATAGTATTAAAATTCTATTTATGTGAATGTGAACCAGAAATAATTAGACATAGGAATGATTTTGGAAGTCATTTTGTCAATGTCCAATATGATCTATTCATAGTTAAAATAGGAATGGAGCAGGTTGGAATAACTCAACCAATATTTGTTAAACACCTGCTCTATGAGCTATAAGTAAGGGCACAGACATATGCCATGGTTATGGAAATACATGTTAGGCACATAAGATGGGCGACTGTATTGGTTTCTATCGCTGCTGTAACAAATTACCACGGGATCATGGCTTAAAATGCCACGGACTTATTTTCTTATACTTCTAGAGGTCAGAAGTCTAAGATGGATCTCAATGAACTAAAATCAAGGTATCAGCAGGGTTGTATTTCTTTCTGGAGGCTCTGAGAGAGAATCCCCCACCGCCCCACCTCTTTTGGCCTTTTCCAGTTTCTACATTCTTTGGCTGACAAAAGGCCATCTTCAAGGCCAGCAATGGCGGTCGAGTATTTGTCACATCACATCATTCTAGATTTCTCTTTTGTCCTCCCTTTTACATTTCTAAGGACCCTTGTGATACATTGAGCCCTTATGAATAACCCAGGATAATCTTTCAACCTTAATGCCATCTGCAATCTTAATTCTCCTTTGCCAAGTAACCTAACATATTCACAGATTCCAGGTTAGAATATGGACATTTCTGAGGGGGGCATTATTCTGCATATTAAAGCAGCCAATCTGGATTTGGGGTTCAGAAAAAGCTTCCTAGAGAAATAAATGCCTAAGAAGAGATTTAAAGAAAGAAAGGAGTACTACTTCTGCAGAGAAGATGCATTTCAAGGTGGAGTCCAGCAGCTGGGAATGCACCAATTGGTCCTCGCTTCGTGAAAGAACTTGTTCAACCACAGCGAGTGCATTATTGAGTGCCCAGATGTGGCTTCTTCCGGATCTTCCTCCACTTCTCAGGCCAGGCCATGTTTTTTCCAGGTAGCCCAGTCAATGACAATGCAGCGAGAATGCTGGGGTCTGACCACTTTTACCCAATATGGGACACCTCTAATAGGTAATTTTTTGTTCTGGAGCTCCCATTGGCTCGACCGAGACTTTGTCAGGTCTAAAGCCTTACATATCCAACCCTGTTTTCTTTCACAGGGTGTCAGATCAGAATTGTTGTCTGAGAGCTTCGTCTGATCAGCTCTGCATCCTCCTCCTTTACCATTCACAGGCATTGCCCTCATAAACTGCTTGCACTCTAACCTCGGTATTTGTTTTTTGGAGGAATTAACTGAGAAACAGAGGGGTAGCAGGAGCAGAATATCATAGAGGAGAGAGTACAAGACCTGCTTGTAAGTAGTTCAATAGAGCAAGAACACAAGATTCAAAGGTGGGCCTGGGCTTGGAATTCCACACGCCCAGTGGGGGTTGTGTTAGTCAGGACAGGCTAACTGGTATAACAAAAGTCCTACATTTCAGTGATTTATACAAAAGTATTCTTTTCTCTCCACTCAATAGACCACATAGTTGTTCCTGGTCAGGCACCCGGTCCTGGGGTTCTGCTTCAACCAGCAGCTATGAGAGGTTCCTTCAGTCTTTTAATTTGTCTCTCTCTAAGATCTCGAGTCCTCTCCCTTCAGCCAGTGGTTGGGAAAATAGACTGGGTGGATAGTGTATATGGAAGTTTTGTAGATAAGGGCAGTAAGTGGTACATCTCACATTTTGGGTGAATGACATAACAGATCTCTGTGGTCACAGGAGTTAAGCAGGCTTAAGTGTAGAAAGACTCAACCCATCTATGGGTAAATAAAGAATATTGACATATCTTAGTACACCAGATACCCCAGTACCTTGTGGACAGTCAATAATATTTGTTAAATGAATGAATTTGGAGTCACACAGACCTGAGTTCAAATCCCAGCTCTATTACTTGGCCTTGAGCAAGTTACAACTCTAAACTTCTCTAAGCCTCATTTCTTCATCTGTAAAATGGGTATAAAATACCTATGGTATGAAGTTGTTAGAAAATTTCTATGGGCTTGAGCATATAATAATTATAACTAACACTCACTGAGTGCCAAGCATGCTGAGGTGATTTATATTTATTACTTCATTTGTTTCTCACTGAAACAAATAAGAAAATTTTCTGTAGATAAGAAAATGAAGGCATTGAGGCATCAAGTGTCTTGCTCTAAATCACATAGCTGATAATTGATAGAGCTACAAATTGAACTCCCCTTAAGTATCAGTGTTCTTAACCACAATATTATATACCACCTGTAGTAAGTTGACTACCAGTTTTTGTGTCTGGTATATAACTGACGCCCCAGAAATTGCAGGGGAGAATTATCAGCAGCAAGTCCAGGAGCAGGTGATGAACTGTGATCCAGGAAAAAGGCTAGTCCCGGATATTAGTGAGGTTGGAAACAAACCCAGGCATGTGGTGAAAATAAAGAATGAAAGTGAGCTTCCACCTTGGAAAACTGCTACACTGTCTAGATTACAAGCGTAAAGACTGTAGCACGGGGGATCAAAATAGGGGTTCAGGTACTGAAATAGTGTCACAAGGTACAAATAAACATGGCAGAAAGCAGGCAACTAAATTATAGATCATGCTTAGGAAGGGGTGAGCAGGAGGTCCCACTAAGAGAAGCAAGAGAAAGGTGGTGGGAGCAGGCATCAGACGAGTCATCCCAGTCATGTTTACTGATGAAAGTAAAGTGCTGGCTTAGCAATAGCGGTGTGTGTGTGTGTGTGTGTGTGTGTGTGTGTGTGTGTGTGTGAGCGTGCGCGCGCGCGTGCGCGTGCATGTGCATACAAATGTCTGGGGTGTTAATCAATCTTCTACTGTGCATGGAGCTATTTTTAGAGTGCATCATTCATAAGCCTTCTTTGGATTCTTGAAACATTACTACAGCCACCTTATCAAGATGATTCTCCAGAAAATTAGGCACATTTCTTGCAAGCAAGCAAATAAGCACTACCAACAATAATAAAAGGATAAATTTAAAAACTATCAATCATCATAATAAAAATAGCCTTTTAAAAAGGGAGACTAGATTTTTAACCAAGTAGCTATTTAGACATCTTTAAAACATGTAGAATCTTTCTAAGCATTCACCACATAATAAAATAAAAACCGAGACACATAGAGTGACTAATCAAGGGATATTCTTAGGAAGAGATTGCAAGGAAATCAGATAACAATAAGACTTCCCCCCACCCCATTTTCCCTTTCTTTCTCT